>SMGT01003187.1:0-28083 GCA_004794575.1 Lanistes nyassanus
CCTTCGCTAGCGAAGCCTGAAAATTAGCTGTGCACGTCCTTGATTATAGTAGTCCTTGCCCTAAACATATTCTCGTTGATTCTCTCTACTTCTTTGTCTTTATGGAATCTTAGATGAAACACTCGGATATATCTTTAAAAATTTTCACATTTAACTGCAAATTGTTACAGACCCTCCTGGAGATCCGCGTGTAAACTGCTCTCAAACCTACATTACTGAAGGAAAAACATTGGAGTGTGGATGTCATGCACGATTTCCTCGCTTTGAACCTCCGGCTGATTTCTCTTTGAAGTGGGCAGGGTTTTCCGACACCTACCAGCTGCAGGTGACGAATGTAACCCGAGTTGATAACGGTACAGTGTTCACGTGTGTGATGTCATGGGCTGGACATAAGAGGACAAGAAATCATACTCTGCAAGTGGCTTGTGAGTGAGGATTGGGGAAAACAAGTAGATTTTTCTTTGACAGTTAATACAATACTTTCTGCCGAATCTTAACGATTTTTTTCTCCTTTGACATTATGGTATAAAAACTTTTAAACCAAAGACATCTAATTAGTCCTCCACACACAAGCACATAGGCACATGCAAGTAGAGAGAGAAAAATTTAAACAGCAGAACTTCTGCGCGCGCGCATATTTGTACGCGCGTGCGTGTGTGCACGTGCGTGCATGCATACAAAAACGTACGCGAACTGGCAGACTCGCTTTCATATTTTAATATTTTAAATTGCAGATTTTGAAATATGTCTTTAATTTGGCACAATATAGAACAAGATACCGTATTTTGCATGAATATCAGGAGAAAACATTCGATAGCAGCAATACTGAATGTGTGCTACAGCTGGAATATTTAGGAAAGAATACATTATCTTTTTTTAACATGGCTTTGCAACATTCACTCCAGACATACTCATAAATAATAGAACAAAGCACTGGGGCAGAATAATTAATAGAACCTCGTTCAAAATCGGTCTTGGAAAGACATACAAGCAACGCAATATTCAAACTGGTTTTTATTCACTTTCTTTATTAGTTACTGTCACATTTTTAAAAAGATTAACAAACTCTCCTTTTAAGGCAAAGTGTTCATCACATGCTGACTAAAAAATGAACCAATCAAATTTTTCAGGTAAATGACATTTTCGCTACCAAAACTTCACACTATTTAAAACCTAAACAATGCTTGTGAACTGCTTTAGAAAAGTCCATTGACACGTCTTCTCTAGATATTCCAGTCGCGTTTAGGAGGAGAGCTGTGTTGGTGAAAGAAATGTTTAAATAATATTGAATTGGTTTACAGTGCAGACATATGCCCTGGAAGTTAATAGTTACATAGATCACATTATGACTGTATATGACTGGCAAATAAACTTAACATATGTTATTGGCAAATTGTTTCTTGTTATCGTACTGATTGGCCACTCTATTCGCGTTTACCTGTATCAGATGGCCCGGACAGTCAACACACAAGGATATGTGGACCGAAGTCATTTATAACGGACGGAAAGGAATACCTAAATTTAACCTGCGAGGCAACTGAGGTCAACCCCCGTCCATTTTATATGTGGGAAGGTGTCAGGTGTCTGGATGAGGAAATGTCGGTTAAAGGGATTTGTGTCCTGAAGCCAAAACCCCCGCTGGATGACGGACGCCAAATCAAATGTACAGCAAGAAGCGGGGGAGGCGATGACAAGCAGGGGATATCAACATACAGGTTGAATCTCACATGTAAGAAGGGATTTTATAACAAATGTTTTTAAATGCTTAAGACTGGAATATCATCGACAGACTCCAACCCAGTAAATTCAATGCATAAAAGCAGTCTCTACAACTAGCATTAGATTCATATACATTAAAAAAGCCTCTTTGTCGAAAAACACTTGTCGTACTATACAGAAAATTTCTGAAGAAGAAAAAAATTGTCGTTTTAAAGACTCTATCTCCCTTTACCATTATCGGTTTTGTTTTAGTTCGATACTATTTTGATGTTGCTTTGTTAGCTTAATTTATTTTCTTATCATAACCACATGGTACGTTGCGCATGAATCAAGATCCGCCCCCAGAACTTCCTGAGATATCTGCGGTTACCAAAAGTGGGGCAGTTCTGACCAATGGAGACGAACTTTACTGCCGTGTGTCCGGCGGAAAGCCGTTGGTGAAGGCGGTGAATTTCTCTTGTTTATCCGACCCGCCTCTCGAGGACCAAGAAGACACAATGACAGGTTCCACTGTCAACAGCAAAGTGATCATCAGATCCTCAGAAAAGTCAAGCTACAACATGGTTTGCGTGTGTAGCGCCATCTGGGAGCCAAAGGAGGATTTCTACCTGGCCAATTCAACTGTTGTTGTCTCCGTGAGCATACATCAGCGAGGTGATGCAAGTTGACGTATTCCGCTTAATTTTTAGTTTACTGTGTGTGTGTGTGTGCGTGCGCGCGCGCGCCGCGTGCGATGTGATATCGTAAGTACACGTGAATGCGTGCGATTTTGGTAGTAAAAGTCCCATCCTCGCTTTTGCTTTCTTCCGATCTACAACTAGCGAAAGCTGTGTGCATCTGATTTGTTTCTTTTTACGAGATTCACGTTGTTTCGTTCAGATGAACCAGTGTATTCCTTGACGACATTCCATATCGGAATCGCAGTGGCTATCCCGGCTGTTCTCCTTGCCTTCAACATCGCCGTCATTATCGCTGTTGTTCATACGAAGAAGAGGAGAACATGGAAAGGTACATTTTTTGCTCAGAAGTGTCTCTTTACGGCCGACTGTATACATTGCATTGTGTTTGAAACCACTGAAATGTCAAGTAATCAGAGGGAACATGTGACTATTTTAAAACCCAATGCTGCCGGAGGTCCTCCTAGTTCATGCCTCCCCTACAGAGTCACACTTTTCAGACTTTTAAACATTCATAAAAAGTAATAGAAGTATTGGCTGCAATCATCAATAATCAAACAAAACTAATGTCTTACTGTGTTTCTTGAATCCAGTTCTGTAATTTATAAATCCTTTGATGGCAACACAACTGAAGTTGAAGTTATCCAAAAGTCCTCATGATTCATCGTACACAGTCTGTTCGATGCTGTTTTTATTACGTGCTCGCTCATTATTCTTCTTCCTTGTCATTCTTTTCGGTCTTTCAGACACAAATACTCTTGTCTTTACTCAGTTACCTTCATAAATTTCAAAGCAATGTCATTTTCCTGATCATTGCGTAAACTGATGAGTAAATTTACCATTTCTCAAGTGACAGGGCAAGTGTGGATACGCACTTTCAAGCAATTTTTCACTCGCTTGGAATTGTGTTCGGAAACCGGTCGAAACATCAGCTGAACACAAAATCCAAGAATCCACTATATGCAAGTGTTCTTGAAGTTCGCTTGTACAACAATTCACAATGTGAAACCAGAATTCGTATTCATTATTTCTGTGCATGGCGATCGCTTTTTGTGTCCAAAGTTGTCTCCTTTATGCGATGCAGTCTGTTCTTTTAAAACGTTGTCAGAACGACCTGCTGCAGTTGGAAACCGTACTTCTGTTTTAGTAAATACACCGTGAAAGGTCTATGGCACCTGCCTTGCAAAAACGAAAAGCGATTGTCCGTGAACCTCGTTCTGACTGCACTGAAACGTAAAAAAAACTAAGATTAAATTTCTGTTTTCCGTGTTCAATGTTTGTCTGCTAGAAGTTGATCAGATTGAAACAAGAAATCGGCGTATTGTCCGTCACATATCCACTCAGATTTAAATTGTGTGCTTCGCTTCTCGATTTTTGTGCGTAAATGATTCACTAGCCTACGTCATCGCAAGGTCTTAAGGGCCCTTCCATTAAACATTTTGTACTTCGAGAACCGATCTGGAGAAAACCAAGTTCTGAGCCATGGTTTGGTTTTCTGTCATTATTATTGAGCGTTGTTTTTACCAAATGAGAGTAATTTATAGTAAATAGCAGTTTTAAAAGGACTACAGCCCAAATTGACGTGAAACGACTTTCTTTACCTTGACTGCTGAGGTTATCTACATCTCTAGAAATTTCTACACTTCCCATGGAACGCCTCGGTTTCTCATTGGAAAAGTCATGACAATAACCAGGTTCCTAACACGCGGGTCGAACCTTTTGAAGACAGCGATGACGTTTACACAGTTTTAGTCGAGGACGAGAGCCTCACGTACATTAACATGCCAGGCTCGTGCGGACATGACGAGGAGCTGAATAAACACACCTGCCATGGTTCGGAACAGGAAGGCAAAGTCTTTCAGTCGGAAGATGTGCCTGTGCAACAACACAAGTACACCAGAAGCTACGTCCACAACAATGAGTAAGGGGAGAAGGGAAATGCCTTTATACCTGGTAGTTATGTCCCCTTTCGGGAATGAAGATATGCTTTAACTGCCAGCTTCCACCAATTTTACCTGTTTATTTAATTATGTCAATGTTTCTGTAAAAAAATCTTTCTGTCTGCTGTGTATTTTCCTCTCCTTTGGTTCTTTTCTTGGTCAAATAAATACCCCTTTGTGTCTCCAGGTTGTGTTCGTTGTGTTGTATCAGAGAGACCCAAACCCCAAACCTCGATATTTCATAGATTGACTCAGCGACCGTGTTCCTCCCACACATCTTTTGTCTCTCACCATTTCTTCCTACATCTTCTTTTCTTTCTTCCTATAACATAACATCTATGCTTATTTCATGGGTGGATTTGTTTGTAAAGACGATCACTTTGTAGCAATAAATTGCATTCACCCCAATTTTTCACATTTTCCCATTATAAATGCTGAGACACCCTTCATAGAAACATCCAAACATATGTATGTGCACATATTCATGTCATCATGCCATGTGGTTTAAAACTGTCAAAACCTTGAGTATTTATATTGTAAATGGTCATCTAATATTATTCATTGTTACACCGCTTTAGTCCAGCCTTATCATATGTATATATTCGTTTCTTCTCACCGAAGGCATTATTAGATGCTAGCGCAAAAAATAAGGTATGCTTATAAGTTGGCCGAAGTTGATTTAAAAGAAATATACGTACACTCAGATAACTCTGCTGGTATTACGTACCTGTATTCTGTATATGTGCAATCGTCTGACCCATAGTCAATACCTGGAGTTGATTTATCTTTCTCCGCCTTTAATTCCACATTTTTGGTCCAGTTTGTTTATTTTCGATTATTTATTTTTGTAAGTTGATCGTTGTTCACTGTTAGGATTTTAGTTGTGTTATCTTAACATGATCTCTTGTCGTGTGGCTTTGATTGTGGTACGAATTAGTTATATTCCCCTAAAGGATTGCGAAGAAAACTTTCCTACATACTCTTCCTGTACATTGACTGTTCATGATCATTGTCCTTGTCCTCCTCAGCTAAGTCTGTATTTGCTTGTCCCCTCCTGAAAAAAAAGGGCCATGCCTATAATCCACGACTTGTCCGTCTCATTTTCGCTTGGCTAAATTCTTTTTGTTGTGCCAATAAAACTTACACTGTGAGCTGGATTTGCTTGATGTATTTGCCTATAACTTGAGCAGTTGATAAAAAATATATATATATACGTATACGCAGATAGCTCTGCTTGTGTTATTTCAAAAGAGTTATCGCAATTAAACTGAAAAAAACTGTTTAAAATAATTCCTACAGTAAAAAAGAACGTTAGAGATGAGCTAACAGAAGTAAAACAACAAAATGTGAAAGTAAAAGAATAAGACAATGGATGAGGTGAGATGGACAGAAGATACAAGTGGAACAGACGCAAGTAAGTGGATATTTAAAAACAAAATGACCTCACTGTTCTTCAGTAACCAATTATAGACTTGACAAGGCTGCACAGTGGTCCATGCAAAAACTAAATGTCATGAACCTCAGTAAACAGAAACAATACAGATTTGAAAATAAATAAAAAACAAGCACAACAAAATAACTAAATGAACAATATGTGTATCAGGAACGCCTAGTACAGTTCACTTTTAAAAAGAAAGAGAAAATAGGGAGGTCAGCGCGAGTTCAAGCTGTCAGGAGTGACGAGTTCTTCCTGTGTTTCACTGCGACTTTAAGAACAAAAGGTACAGAAATTGCTGAATCAGTGGAGACAAACCTTATAGAATGTGCTCATACAACCAAATATTATGGGATTTAGACATCACGTGACAGAGCCTTATAGCAATAAACTCGAAGTATAGTGATAGGTTACAAGTCCGAGAACTGGAACCTGAAGTAACAGAATTGGAGTTCTGTTGTTTATTTCCCCGAGAGGATATACATTTCGAGTAACTATTGCAGAATCGAGCTCTGGTAGTTAAGAGTTAAAGATTGAGTTCGCGTCCGCTAGATGGTCTGGGCTTACGGACAGTAGTGCCGATGAGTGCACATATAGAAAACGTAGAAATCCGCGATTTGCCGAGTTTGTCCCTGATTCCAGAAAGCCAAACGACAAGGAACCCAAGTTGTGAAGAGGTTATTACTGTTGTCTGAATGTACATGAAACGTCAACTTACGACTGTAAGTAAAGAGAGACTGAATTGTTATATTGAACGAAACGTACACCAAGACTGGACCAGTGGGTCTTATCGTCGCCCGTCTACATATCATCGCCATCTTCAACAACATCGCCCGTCTTCAATTTCACCGCTGTCGTCATGATCATCGCCATGATCCATACGTCGTTGTAAACGTGTTCTAATTCTTATTTCCAAGAACTTGTCTGACACTAGCATTTAGGAGTGAACTGTGGATACTCGAGTTATTGCATCTTGTACCTGAGGAACTGTAAAGGAACATTACTTATTTTATCGACCAAGAACGTTCTTTTGGATTGTGTGACTGAGGAATAGATCTAATTAGAGTGTGTGGGATTATTACATGAACGTAAGTGTTTTTATACTCATTTAAATAATCTCGTATTGTTTTGTAGTAAAAGGTTGAAATAGTACCATGCTTGTGTTTCTTTCGGGTTGATTGAGGCGTCTAACAAATTTCGAACACAAACGCGCATTCAGACATATACACACTATCAATAAACTAAATTAAAGAGAGGAAAGTTTTTGTTTGTTAATTTGGTTTGTGAGAATGTGTTGAAAGAGAATGAAGAGATTCGAGTTTGAAAACACATGACACATGTACCGGAAATTACATTTTGCTACAATTCAAATGCTCCTACTTTTTCTCGTTTGAAAATCTCAGTCAAAAGTTGAAGTGAGGAGGTTTCACTTCTTGCACGGGGAAAGTTATCAGGGTTTCCCACAGTATTAACGTTGGTTAGAATCAGGAAGATTTAGTGGCAAGCACTCACTCACGCACGCACGCACGCACGCACGAACGCACACAAAAGCACAGACGCACGAGTGATAGAGAAATAGAGTCAAGAGAAAAAAGACTTAGATGTGTCTGCAGAAAATGTTCATTTAGATAAATGGGAATTGGCGCTCTTGTGGGCTAGGCTCTATAAGGAGTTTCATGCTTCAGTTATCTTGTACACGGTAACGATGATTACATGATTTTTTTTACTCTGATATTCCATATTACTTTTAAATCTTCAAATTTCACCAGAAATTTGTCCTGGGTAGTTTAGTTTCTGTATCACGATATGACACATTCTAATTGATTTTAGAACAGTAAACATACAAAGATGGGCATACACAAGTCTTCAACTACCATTATAAACATTGCAGAGAATTTGAGATGTCCTGTTATTCAGCCCTCAAATAGCCCTTGTACGATTACAATCATCAGTTTCATATCCGCTGAAAGGCTTTGTAGGAAGGACACAAATAGCGGAAAATCTTCATATCGAACAGCACACACATTTTCCAACGAAAGTTTATTCAAGGGTCAGACTACCCATCAGCCAAGTTTCTGTCGATTGTTTTGAGCAACTGTGTGCAAGATATATTTGGTATTGGAAGTTTTCACATCACACAACAAAATGTGGAGGAAACTGAATTTTTCCCTGCTCAGCTTGACTTTGGCTACACTAGGAAGACTTTCAGGTACGGAAAGGCGCACATTAAGCATTCGATATCTGCATGCTTGTAGTGTCAACTAGTAGTTCATTTATTTTCCCCCAAAAGCAATACCGTGCAGAAACTTTGTTCACCATACTAGGCATTGTCGACCGATAGTCTATATTTGTCGACCCACTGGCGGCAGACAGCGCCGTGATTTTGCTTCCTCGCTTCTTGGAACTGGAATTACATCAGAATACTCTGCAAATACTCTATCAAGACGACGTCAAACAAAACTTGTTGAATTTGGTAGAAAACTGCAATTGTGGGTTTGGAATGCCCACGGTTGGGGTGGTAGTGGGATGGGATGAGTAAATCTCGGCGTGGGTACGGAACTTCGATGCTTGTTTAGCCCCTGAAGGATTGTTGTTGTTGTTGTTGTTGTTGTTGTTGTTGTTGTTTGATTGTTTGCTTGTTTGTTTCCTGAACCTGTTTTTGGATGAATGGTACTGGTGTAGCCTGTCCGGTGTTTGCGCGCTGTTGTATGAATATGACAACATCATCTTCAGGTAGATACGGTATCTTATAGTAAGGGTTTCCTGTCCTATCCTAGGTTTTGCGTGCATGCGTGTGTGCGTTTGTGCGCCGGCGCGTTTGTGTGTGTGTGTGTGTGTCTGCGATGATTTGGTTAGTAAACAAAACTATGCGTTCCGCAGCTTTACTTTCTAGATATTGCAATTAGTTTAGTATCGTATGAAAACTGGTCGATGTCACGTGGTGTAATGATCTCCCCACTAACCAGCCTTAAGCTTCACATCCCCAGTGGAGACTTCAGTAATTTTCAGTCTATGTACACTTCATACTAGTACATACTTAGCGATAGACAAATTTAATTAAAATACTTTAACTTTAATGACAGAAATTAAGCTCAGGGAGGAAATAGTTCAGTTCAAGGAAATGACACAGGGCCCACATTTTATCACGTTTCAGTATCAGTCGAGTATCATTTTGATATCTGTAACTTGTGCATTGCAATCTCAAACCGGGATTATTTTCCCTCTTCCTAGCTTCTATAGGTTCGTGATAAGCACCCAAACAGGTTTAGTTATAGTTGAAAATTGTAATTTTGTTTTCATTTTGACTGATTATTAACGTTCTTATCGAAACATAGCGTCTGCGCTGCAGCATTCCATTGTTGTCCGTCTTGACTACAAGCTGTACCCTCCTCAGCATATCCTTAGGCTTGGGGTGGGGGGTATCCAATCGGCGTATCCAATCCAAGGGATCGCGTGGTGCTGGAGTGTAGCTTGAATATTGTCAAATATTTTGCTAATAATTTTTTTTAATATAAGCAAATAGTGTATGTCTGTTGCCTAGTTTCAAGCTATAGCGAGGTTTGTGCTTGTGGAGAGGATTGGGGTTCGGATCCCATGCCCGACACTTACATTCTGTTTCCCTCCGCCTTGTTGACAGGGTTGCCCGTTGTCGGTTTTGTCTATTTCTCCAGATCTCTCTTTCCCTCAGCTTATCCTCCTTGCTTCTCTCTTTGTCTGTATGGAATCTTAGATGAAACACTTAGAAATATCTTTACAATTGTTCACGTTTAACTGCAAATTGTTACAGACCCGCCTGGAGATCCGCTTGTAATCTGCTCTCGTACCTACATTACTGAAGGAAAAACATTGGAGTGCGAATGTCATGCACGATTTCCTGGCTTTAAACGTCCGGATGATTTCTCTTTGAAGTGGCCAGGGTTTTCCGACACCTACCAGCTGCAGGTGACGAATGTAACCCGAGTTGATAACGGTACAGTGTTCACGTGTGTGATGACATGGGCTGGACATAACAGGACAAGAAATCATACTCTGCAAGTGGCATGTGAGTGAGGATTGGGGAAAACAAGTAGATTTGTCTTTGAGAGTTAAAACAATACTTTCTGCCGAATCTTAACACAACGATTTTTTCTCCTTTGGCATTATGTATAACAACTTTAAAACGAATGTCATATAATTAGTCCTCCACACACAAGCACATAGGCACATGCAAGCAGAGAGAGAAAAAGACTCATATTGAAATTGTTTTTTCGGTTGATGGTTGTCAGATGGATGGTAAACCAGCCAGCTCCGCAGTTTTACTCTACATGTTGATATTTTTTATTGGTAGAGTTAGTCTATAACATTAAACGTTTACAAGCATCTGACCTGTACTTTGCCTTGAAGCTGAAGGTGACAGTCTACAAAATTTAAACAGAGCTTCTGCGCACGCGCATATGTGTTTGTGTGCGTGCGTGCGTGCGTGCTTTTGTGCGTGCGTGCTTTTGTGCGTGCGCGTGCATGCAAGCAAGCAAACGCGTACGCGAGCTGGTAGGCTTTCTTTTATATTTTGAATTGCACATTTCGAAATAAATCTTTAATTTGTCATACGATAGATAAACATACCATATTTTGCATGAATATTAGTAGAACAAAAGCAATTTCATTAATGTTACAAGTGAAGTACACTCTATAGCAGCATTACTGAATGTCTGCTACAGAAGGAGCATTCCGGAAATAATACGTTTTTGTTTTAACATTGCTTTCAACGGTCACTCCAGAAATACATATAAATAATAGAGCAGAGGCACTCGCGCAGAATATTTAATATAACCTCAGCCAAAATCGGTCTCGGAAAGACATACCGAGCACCGCAATAATCAAACTGGTTTTAATTCACTTTCTTTATTAGCTACGTCGCATTTTTAAAAGGATTAACAATTTTTTTCCTTTTAAAAAGAAGTGTTCTTTACATGTTGGTTAAAAAAGATACCAAGAGAATTTGTAAGGTAAATGACAGTTTCGCTACCAAAACTTCACACTATTTATAGCCTAAGCAATGCTTCTGAACTGCTATAGAAAACTCCATGGACACGTCTTCTGTAGGTGATCACCTTGCCACTGTGATTTTAAGCAATTTTTAGCTCTTCCAGTCGCGTTTAGGAGGAAAGCTGTGTTGGTTAAAGGAAATGTCGTTTAAATAATTATGAATTGGTTTACAGTGCAGACATATGCCCTGGAAGTTACTAGTTACATAGATTACATTATGACTGCATATGACTGGCAAATAAACTTAACATATGTTATTGGCAAATTGTTTCTTGTTATCGTACTGATTGGCCATTCTATTCGCGTTGACCTGTATCAGATGGCCCGGACAGTCAACACACAAGGATATGTGGACCGAAGTCATTTCTAACGGACGGAAAGGAATACCTAAATTTAACCTGCGAGGCAACTGAGGTCAACCCCCGTCCATTTTATACGTGGGAAGGTGTCAGGTGTCTGGATGAGGAAATGTCGGTTAAAGGGATTTGTGTCCTGAAGCCAAAACCCCCGCTGGATGACGGACGCCAAATCAAATGTACAGCAAGAAGCGGGGGAGGCGATGACAAGCAGGGGATATCAACTTACAGGTTGAATCTCACATGTAAGAAGGGATTTTATAACAACTATTTTTAAACTGGAATATCATCGACAGACTCCATCCCAGTATGAGACGAGTAAATTCAATGCATAAAAGCAGTCTCTACAACTAGCATTAGATTCATATACAGTCAAAAAAGCCTCCTTGTCGAATAATACTTTTCATATTATACAGAAAATTTCTGAAGAAGAAAAAAGTGACGTTTAAAAGACACACAGTTATCTCCTTCTACCATTATCGGTTTTGTTTTAGTTCCAGGTTATTTTGATGTTGCTTTGTTAGCTTAATTTACTTTCTTATCATAACCACATGGTACGTTGCGCATGAATCAAGATCCGCCCCGAGAACTTCCTGAGATATCTACGGTTACCAAAAGTGGGGCAGTTCTGACCAATGGAGACGAACTTTACTGCCGTGTGTCCGGCGGAAAGCCGTTGGTTAAGGCGGTTAATTTCTCTTGTTTATCCGACCCGCCTCTCGAGGACCAAGAAGACACAATGACAGGTTCCACTGTCAACAGCAAAGTGATCATCAGATCCTCAGAAAAGTCAAGCTACCACATGGTTTGCGTGTGTAGCGCCATCTGGGAGCCAAAGGAGGATTTCTACCTGGCCAATTCAACTGTTGTTGTCTCCGTGAGCATACATCAGCAAGGTGATGCAAGTTGACGTATTTTGCTTAATGTGTGTGTGTATGTGCGCGCGCGTGCGTGCGACGTGATTTCGTGATTACACGTGAATGCGTGCGATTTTGGTAGTAAAAGTCCCATCCTCCCTTTTGCTTTCTTCCGATCTACAACTAGTGAAAGTTGTGTGCATCTGATTTGTTTCTTTTTAAGAGATTCAAGTTGTTCCTTTTAGATGAAGCCATGTATTCCTTGACGACATTCCACATCGGAATCGCAGTGACTATCCCGGCTGTTCTCCTTGCCTTCATCATCGCCGTTATTATCGTTGTTGTTCATAGAAAGAAGAGGATAACACGGAAAGGTACATTTTTGCTAAGAAATGTCTCAAAACCACTTGTACGGCCGACTATTTACATTGTATTTTGTTTCAAACCACTGAAATGTCAAGTTAAAACCTAATGCTGCCGCTACACACAATCCAAGGGAAGTAACCTATGAAGAAATGATTGACCTTTTGAATGTAAAAGTTGTTTACTTTAGACTATTTGCCGTTCCCGGCTCACTAACTTGCAAACAGCAGGCTAAAATTTGGGCCATCCGTCAGAGACCACTGCCCACACTATGGCAAGGCAACTAGTCATGCGGCGTCACAAAAAGCACGTCACCTTTTCGATTTTAAGGGATCATTGTAGAAACTCAAGAAAACAGACTATCTCTACTACAGTGATTTTTGTTCACTATATGCAGATGTTGAATTTTTCTTGTATAACAATTCATTTTTTATTGTAAAATCAGGATTAGTATTCACTATTTCTGTGGAGGTGTTTGCTTTTTTGTGCACGAAATGGTCTCTTTTGTGCGAACGGTTACCGCAGCCATTGAAGACATCCACTGATGCAGTCGATTCTTTTAAATCTTTGTCAGAACAAACTGCTGCAGTTGGAACCTGTAATTCTGTTATACACTGCAAAATGTCTATGGCACTCAACGTGCAAAAACAAAAAGTAATTGTCTGTGAATCTCCTTTTGACTGCACTGAAACATGAACAAACTAAGATTAACTGTTCTTTTTTCCGTGTTCAATGCTTGTCTCCTAGAAGTTGATCAGACTGAAAAAAAAATTGGTAAAAAGTGTCCGTCACATGTACAGTCAAGATTCATTTGTGGGCTTCGTTTCTGGATGAATGATTCACCTGGCGTACATCATCGGGAGCCCTTAAGAGCCTTCCATTAAATATTTTGTATCTCAAGAACAGAGCTGGCGACTTCACAGAACTTAAGATCTTTTGACACTCTGTTATAATTAAGTACCTCTTTTGTCGATGGAAAAAAGTTTCGAGCCATGGATGTCTGTAAGCACTGTTTTCATTAAATGCGAGTAATTTACGTGGGTTAAATTCACGTGAAATGTTTTATGTGACTGCTGAGTTTATCTACATCTCTACAAACATGTGAGATATCTTTTTCTGCACTATTTTCCCCTTTTCCCTTTGTGCTTGGTATTTTTACTATCTGTAAAGTATGTGCAGTTTCCAACCAGAGAGCGGAGATCAGAGTGCGTGCATGCCGCGTGGTCGGCTTGCGTGACTGTATGTGTGCGTGCGTGCGGGCGTGCATGCGGGCGTGTGTGCGTGTATGTGTGGTTGTAAGTCATCAAGTAGCCTTCAGAATCACTGCAGATATAGTAGTTCCAAAAAGTCTCTTCGAGATATCGACCTCGTATGGTCATGTGCTGGCTCGGGTTGCATTGATGTTCTCCTGTCAATATGTCAAGGGTTTTACGACAGCTTTTACTACCAGAAGGGCAGATGCAATCCAAGCCTGTTCTCTTGATATGGGATTTAAAGTTGTCAATGTGAATAGAATTAGTAAGCTGATAAGTAATATGTGAGGGTATTACAGAAGTGATGAATTCTAGAAGCTGTTACATTTTCAGATGTCGAAGACAATGTTCTATTATAATTAACTTGTTCTGGTCATATTCTAGAAAGTTCAAATGAATATTGTGGAACTCGTTTATTGTAATGTGTTGTAATGCAGTAAATATACATTTTTTCAAAGGTTTCTCTAGGGGGACGGATGAATGTTGTCAGCAGAGCAGGACCCACTGCCAAACACCCCGTATTTCTTGGGAAATATATGAGGACGTTGATACCTCCAGAGATCGCGTTCAGTGTAACAATGCCATGAACCCAGGGAGCAGTTCTGAAGCACACCCTGCTATTCTCAACACAAAAGTAAAGCTTTGCGGAGCTAAACCTTTTCGCCTCGGGGCGGGTAAAGTGCCCCATAGGACTCGAGACATGCAGTCATCTTCAGCCAGGCTGGACGTCCAGGAAGGGGTGCAAGGGTTCCCAAGCTTGGCTGCTGATCTAAGCGAGAAAACTAACTTGCCTCCGGTGGATGAAGAAGAGCTATACTCTGAAATTGACTTGCCTGGACAAGAATCCTTCTTGGGTAATCATTATAGTGTTTTCAGAAAAAAGTTATGATAGGATATCTTAGCATATCTAAGCATATATAGACATGGTCAAATAGCGTGGCTAAAGAATCTATGTTCCTGATTAGACTGTAATAAATCAGAAAGATAACAGAGTAGAAATTATGAAAAAGAAAGGTTTCAGAGGACAGATCCATGTAGCACACCTAAACTAATATATATATATATATATAAATTCTCCAGATGTATTCCTTCTTAGAATCAATAAATACAAAAACACACAAAATAATATTATGAATTATACATGATCATTTGTTTTGAATAATTTGTTTATATTGCTGGCGTGTGTATACAGTTTATTATATAATGAAGCAGTAATGAACACCCTTGTTTTCCCAACAGCTCTATCAAAGACCTACTCATCATTACAAACATGTAGTCGTGATGTGCCTAACGATAGCAACGCTTCTTGTTCTCAAGTCGCCATGTCGTTTCAAGCGCTACAAGTGAGTCTACTCTCCCACGTTTAATATTAATTTATTACTTTCAAGTGATATCTTCCCAAAAGAGGCATAAGGGTAATATGCATAGCCTGCTGCTACACTATCTTTTTTCCTTTAACTTACTCGTGTGTAGAACGTTTGCTTTTCAAATATTTTGTTAAAGCTTCATGTTGTAATCTCAGTTTACAGACTCGCTGCTGTGTTAAGTACACACGTGACTTGCGAGCTCTAAACATTCGAATCTTGGTTGCGACATTTTTCTTACTTTGGTTGGAATGGGATTTGTGTGTTGGTGGGGTTAGGGATGGGAGTTGGTGAGAGATAGGAACACAGGTGAGTTGTGACAGTAGCTCGTTACGGTGATTGCAGTGCTGGGTTCTTATGGAGAGTGGCCTCCCTGTTTTCTTGTTATCCTTCTTCATTGCTTCTTCTTGCTCATCCTTGACATAAACCCAAATCTATTTATATAAAGCATACATAGAATGTAAAGGTTTTTGGTAATTTTCAGACTGGAACATCGAAGGAGGTTTTTGAAGCATACAGTACTCTTCAGCATTGGTAACTCTCGCTGAAAATTGTCCGGACCAATATTTTTTTAATGCACTAATATATTTGCTGCAGATAAGCTTTATCAATTTGTTGTCTGATACATGGTTCTCAATTTCTAATTATCCAGTTCCTGGCAGTTCCGGAAAATATGTCCATCTACTCCGAATATGATAAGGCATGTTAGGGGAGTTAGATTTCCTCTCGATGTTCTTGCTAAATGCAGAATGCTGTGCTAGTGGTTCAAACTAATCAGCCATCCGAACAACTGCCGGTTCTCTAGCGCAGCATACTGGCTTACACACAGACTATGTCAGCTCAGTAGGATGCAATCCAGCGATATAACCACAGTGATGGAAACCCTAAATATCTTAGCACTATCTTGGATTTGGATTCAACAAGAAACCCCTCAGCTCTCTTTCGACTGGTTTAAGGAAAAAGTTCAAATGTGCTTTTGTGATAACCTTATACATATGTGGTTCTCTGAAATAGAGTCCAAAGATGAAGTAAAGAATGTTTACATATTTCTTCTCTTGCGAAAGTTTAATAGCAATGCTGTCCTATGACCAGTGTGTCTCACTATTTAAACTTAGAACATCAAACAATAATCTCCCTGTACAGTTGAAACGATGCCACAATATTACCAGACCTTAGCGTCTGTCCACTAAATGCAACGTTGACGACTTTGGTGACGAGTGTCACTACAGTCGAATCCGGTTAATCGGACCCCTCGGGACGCGGTGATTTTGGTCCTAATCACCGGCTGGTCCGATCACACGAACACGCCCTGGGTTACAATTAAGACGGCACGTGCTGTACGCTTTACATCCGCTGTACGCAGGCGACTTGCGTCTTCTTTTTCTTATTCGCTGTCACGTTCTTTGGTCCGTTTAAGCGGAATTTTGGTCCCAATAAGCGAATAATATTAGGCTTATGTACACAGGATTCGTTTCGGTTCTTTAAGATGTGGTCCGAATAAGTGGCTGGTCCGATTACCCGGTGGTCCAATTAACCGGATTCGACTGTATATACTTATCTGTGATTTTTTTGAAACTGAACGGTGTAAGTTGCTATTTGCATATTTTTGAAAGGAACCAAATACATCTAAATTCAAATTACTTTTTTACAACAAAAAAGAGACAAGTCCTGTGGAATTTGGTCAAGTTTATTAGACTTATTTGTGGTATGACAGAATCTTCAATAAGCAAGGTGTGTGCGTGCGTGCGTGCGTTCGTGCGCGCGCGTGCGTGTGCGTGCGTGTTGGTGTATGTCCTAATAGAATAATCACTTATCGTGTTATATATATATATATACAATTTTGTTTTCTAGGGATTTGCCACTGTATATACGTAGAATTGTACTTTCTAAATGCCGTCCGGATGTAATGAAATAAACGTTTCTCAATTAAAAAGTAGTTGCATGCAAGGAAAAATGTTTATGAAAACGTTGACAAGATCGAGTTGAGTCTTAATTTCCTTGATTTATTCATTCATTCATTCATCGTAACTTTAGGAGGCAAAAATTAACCTAATCACCCCATTGTTCCCTGTCTTTGTGTCATACTCATTGTCGTTGTCAGTCTGGACGCGAAGCATTACCACGTACTTTGACGAGTTTGTTACAGTTTGCCATGATTTTTTTCCGTAAATTATTTTATTGCATATTGTGTTGTGTATTACGACCCGACATAGGGAGGGTATTAAGAATGGAGTTTATCAGTGGTCATTAAGTCCCAGTGGGCCTGGCAGAGTTTGTGTGTGTAAAAAGAACTAAGAGGTTGAAATGGACAGGGGGCATGCAAGAGATGGTAACGGGGGCCCAAAAAGCCGGCTTGGTAGTCCAGTCACCATAAATGTTCCCTTGATTGCCAGCGTTAGGGCCGTTAGTGCGTGGGAGAGGCTGCAAGAAGAGATGGCCGCAGCTGCGACTAGACGTTCAGTGGGAACTTTTGAATCATGCCTAAAGATGCTGCAAAAATATTGCAGGTAAATCCGATTTTTGGTCACATTTAGCGGGAAAAGGTGATGAGATCAAGACCTAGGTCAAGAGGCGCAGGGTGCAGGGTGCAGGGTGCAGGCGGGTCAGACTGAGAGGGTAACTGGGGCAACGTGGTTAAAATCAATACATGTATTGGAAGCTGCATGGCGGGAAAGGCAGAGAACAACAGGTTTCGGTTCCTTCAGACCAAGATCATTAATACAAACACCCTGAGGTTGAAATACTGCGGAGAAGGACGTGTTGTCCCGACGTGCCTGCAGCACAGTGATGTGTTTGCTAACTTCCTTGTTGTTAACTTGAGAAGAAAGAGGGCAGGCCAGGGTAGGCAGACAGACAACAAACGAACAGTTACTGGTGGACAAAAAGAGCACAGAATTGACTGTACGCAGCACAGCTATTCTTTCGTTGCTGTCCGCCTAATGACGACGTCATCTCATCGTCTCACCGAGTTACTGTGACTGTTAAATAAATATAAGTGACATAAGGCTCGCCACACACTAGGAGTTATTAGCCGCTCGCTCCAGTGTTGCCAAAGAATTCCAACAGAACTGTACCTGAACCGTATTGGATCGCATGCGGAATGGATAATCCTCAAGGATTCTAGAAGCCGCCAACCATACTTGGAAGTCTGAACTATAAAATTAGCCGAGAAGGTACATGCAGTTGAGGATAGCTGGAGGAACACTGAGCAAGACATGATCTCTTCTATTAGCTCGTCACCCAACAGACCCTTTTTCTCGGCCTGAATCGGTTTAGCCAGTCGCAAAATGTGCTTATGTGTTTGAAAGGGGGGAAAACTGATATTTAAAAACAATAAAAACGACCTTTGCAAATATTTCTCGTGTTCCATGAATCTTCTGCCACCGGCGTCACAAATCCCTTTGGATCGTAGTAGGGCGTAAAAAGTTTTCACACAGAAATAATAAGTTAGTGAAATTTTATGTCAGATTTGCGGTGAAGGACTCCAACGCTGTACATGAGTTGTAAAGCCAATACTTTCCCATCTTAGCACGCACACAATACCTAAACACTGCAAAATGAAGTCAACACTCAAATGCATACACAAACTCATACATACAAATATATAAATAAAATGCAAACCCCCAAAAAGCAACAACAACAACAACAAAACACTCTTGCAGGTTTCCAGTTGTCAGGCACAGCGATTGTCACCTGATGTCAGTGGCTGTTCACACTTTTCTTCAGACACTGTGAACAGAATAATAAAGGAAACACGCACTTTTTCAGTTCTGGTACTAACGATGTGTGTAAAGCGTTAAAGCCTTTAGGTGACAAGGTAAGAAGGAAGGAAGAAAGGAAGGAAGGAAGAAAGGAAGGAGCCAGTAGCCCGTTAAATACAAATTACTTCTTTGCAGTGAGAAAGCAGATTAAGAGACACTGACATAAACCCACCCACCCACTCACCCACTCACTCACTCACTCACTCACTCACTCGCTCACTCGCTCACTCGCTCACTCACTCACTCACTCACTCACTCACTCACTCACTCACTCACTCACTCACTCACTCACTCACTCACTCACTCACTCACTCACTCACTCACTCACTCACAGATCAAAACAAAGACGCAGATTAGCTCGTGGATAAGCCCACCTAAAGCAACAGATAACAACAAATTTTATCAAACCAGACTAAGTTTTCTCCAAGCGCCTGTCCACACACTAGATACACAAAGTATTGTTAGTTTGGGGAATAAACGGAAGAGTGGAGGAAGCATTATAACCACTCTCTATAGTTAAAACTACACAATGAATTTACAAACAAAAATTAAACTGGAACGAAACACGTCTAAGAATAACAAACAACCATACATAAAACCTATATAAAATTCATATTGAGTGTGTCTCAACAGTAAGGCATCAAGGCATTTATACAGCATAACAAGAAAGATATTTAGCAAGACAACCAGAAGCTGCTTTAGCACTAGTGAACTATACCCGAAGGAAGGAGACACCTAGAAAAGACGTGAGTTCTGAGGTCACTTTTGAATGATAAGAATGAGTGCGGCAGGAAAGCGACAACATAGCCACCACCAGTTGAGAGCACCAAGGCACGGCCCTCTTCCCTCCACCTTCCTTCCCCACGCCCACTGCCTTCAACCCCCCCCCCCCCCGTGCGAAATCACCGAGAGGTTGAAGCACCTTCCCTCCCAAATCAAGCGTGAAAGAGACAGTACAGTTACTTGGAGCTTCAATAAAAAGCCAAACCTACCCAGATGAAAGTTGAGGGACCAAAACACCGTGTTCACGTGCATGTCCATATATATATATTTATTAACATATACACCTAGATTTCTAGCCAACCCTCTGAACTTTATTTCGTGACAAGCAGTGTCTAACGATTGTGTAGATATCTGGGTGAGACAGCCATTTCTGTTTTTCCATCTTTCAATTTGAGTTTGTTCTGAAGCATCCAGTGTGATACCAAAGGAGATGGAGATCCCGCCAGCTAAACGTGGAATATCACCACGTACCGCGGAACCACAAATGAGAGTCACAGGAGTCGTAGAAGCTATAGGAGTAAGACAATGTGCTTATCACGGAACCGAGAGGTCGAGTGCACATAGTGAACAAAGCTGGCCATGGCACAGATGCCCGAGGAACGCAATATCTCAAGGGTGATGTGGGGGAATTGGATATTGTTCCCCATGGCGGACTGATTGCGATTAGCTAGATAAAAGCAGAACCATGCAAGCACAATCCCAGTGTAGCCAGAAACACATCTCAGGCGATGTCAGTGGACGATATTATCTATCGTATCGAAAGCAACAGACGGCTCCATCAATGACAAGATCGATACCCAGCCTATATCCGCCGTTCGGAGCAGATTATTGACGGTTGTAACGCGGTTTCAGTGCTGTGACCCTATTTATAGGCCGGCTTGAAGTGCGATAACAGGATAGGCTTTTAGGACGTCGTGCAGCGGGAGGGGTGAACATTCGGTATTTACAAATAAAAACAAAACTGATAAGATGTACACACGCTCAAAAAAGCATGGAAAGTGCATAACTGAAAGTGCAAAAACAAAACAAAAAAACCCGCCATGCCATACACAACGAGCGCGAATCAAACATGCCTGAGACAGAAATTACCTGTCGAGTTTGAACGGCGTGACTGTTTGCCCTGAACATATCTTACAACGATGAAAATGCAGCAAATATTTAATAGGCCAGAGATTAGCCCTGCAATCGTCCCCACGTATTTATATATGTGAGCATCTTCTTTGTTATCTGGCACTGAAAGAGAAAACCGGACGTGAGACGGACGTGAGCATCTACCCACCCACCCAGCCACCCACCCAGCCAATCTCGCCTTAAAAACAACAACAAATAAAAAAACAACACTTTCTTTGTACAAGTTATAAAATCCAAATTCCGTATTATATATTGTTTGGTGATATTGTGTTTAATTTTACCCTTCTAACGAATAGGACACGCAAACTTAACGTGTGTTTAGCAACACGCTAAAATTGGAGAGATTTTGTTAACGAACATTTAGGCGTCTCTTTCATTGGAATCGACAACGATTCTAGTATAGCTAAATGCTGGGTGGAGGAGACTCAAGAAATCGGAAAAAATACAAAATTTTCCCACTTTTAACTGAAACCAGTTTTGGATCGTCCTTTTACTGACATTCATGAATGTTTGATAATAGGAAACTGTTTATAATGCTATACTGTATCTCAAGATTCGACAAGCTCTAAAGCCACGGGAATAAACACGATCATTGTAATTGTCCTGGTTTCCATAGGTCTGCTATCATCGTGGTCGCTTTGTCGTTGTTGTTGTCGTTATCTTAGTTCCTTTGTCATCCCTCACTTCCTTTCTCAGCTATAGGATTAAATCGCCAGTTCCTATACTCACATGTCGGTACGTGTACCAGCCTGTGACTGGTCAGTGTGTACAAATCCTTCTGAGGCTCCCACACTCCCCGGCACGTGCACAGGAAGCTGTTGTTTTTATCGCTGTTTTCCTTGTTGATAATCAGAGAGCTGGACACAACGCCTTCCTCTGACTGGTCATTTGAGAAGGGCGAGAACATCTGCTGTACAGCGGCGCAAGTGAAGATAACCTTGGAAACTGGCGGCTTGCCTCCCCTTACAGTGCATCCCAGCTGACTGTCGTGAGAGATGTCCAGTGTGTCGCCCGATATGAAGGGTGCGTTCCTGGGTGGATCTAACATAGGTGTGGAAGTTTAAATTTTCGTGTCATTTTGGTACAAATCGCCATCAAATTGGCAACAGCTTTAGCAAAGAGAACAAGAAACCTAATCTTCTCTTCATATGTTTCATTACCCCCGCCCGCAAAAACCCGCCCCCACGAATACCTGTTCAAGTATTTTTGTGTCGGTGTTGTCCTCCGTTATAACAATGACAGGTAGAATAATGTAAACAATCTGCTTTGAATTTGTTTACATGAACTTTGATGCTTTCAACGCAGTAGTAAATGCATACAAGCTCTTCCTCGTGGTGTTAGGTGATGGGTGGCGGGTGGTGGAGGTTGGTGGGGGTCCTAGCACTTACACTGAAGATTGATGACGTACTTTGCGGTGCCCATGTGTCCCCGGCCCGCTCGACTTCTGGCATTACACTGCACCAAAAGACCGTCGTCCCTAAAGGGATCAGGGATGAAACTACAGACGTCAGTGTTTACGTCCTGTTTTTCACACCTGTCCGTATCCCAGGTGTAGATGGGTATCGGGTTTACTTCAGAGGCCCGGCAGGTCAAGCTCAGAGGCGTCTTACCGTCAGCGATGAATGTTGTTGGCCCCACAATGGTGGTATGGGCATCGTCTGGTCCGTCTGCAAAAACCAAAATTTCTCTCGCAGCTTGTAATTAGCAATGCTTAGGATGACCCGGAAGGTTTTATTTCTGTAATCGCACACCTTCAGGAAAACTGTCCGCCCAAACCGGGTGAGGTCTCTTCCGAGCATGAGGTTCGCCCATGACGGGGTGGCATGCGCAAGGTGCTGTACAAAACCCCCCTCTTTCCTCTGTTTATCTGATTTACTTGTTCGTTCTTTCTTTGTTTCCTTGTTCTTTGTTTCTTTCTTCCCGTATAGCTGTCCTGTTATCATCCTTTTCTTTATTCCCTCTCTCTCTTTGCCCCTGTTTATCATATGATTATATGTACTCACCCACTCAGCCTATCACGCATGCACGCATAAGCACGCACTTACGTACACGCTAGACACGAGGCTGTCTTTTTCCTCATTGGTTTTTCCTCGGGCTTCAGTATCTTCAATGTTTTCCTGGTCTTAGGGGTCATAATACAATGTAATGCGGGAATTGAATTCAAATGTGATATCGAAAGCAGCAAGTTGAGAGGATGCAATGTGCAGGGAAACTCTAGCACAAACAGACATGAAGGTTTGTTTTTTGTTTCAGCCATGTCAGGACCACACTTCATCAGGACTGTGAGTCATCAGAACGGTGACAAAGTGAAAACGTGTCTATTGCTAACATCTGTACACAAATCATTAGATACGCAAAATACAAAATGAAAGTGACAGCCTACCTAACATAAAACATGTTTGCTATAAAGACATAAAATGAGGAGGCGCTAGAGACGCTTGCTATTCGCTCAATGTATCGAATTTCCGATTATTAACAAACAGTAAGAATAATTTGTAAGATCTATAGAGAGAAGAAATAAGACGTAATGAGCTGAACGTATCATATCTTAGCGACATACGACAGACGAATCCACCATGAATTTACCAAACAAGACTCACCTCTTAACCATAACTTCATGACTCATAAACATGGACTATAAGCTGAAAGAAAAGTCATTTCGAGAGAAAAAAAAAGGAATTGGAATGAAGAGGGGTTTTCAGGAGGGTGGGGGGGGCAGATCAGGTATTGTTGCTTGATGTCCCCCTGAAAACAAGGTGAATATCAGGGAGGGTGACCAAAACAAGAGAAACATGAGATGAAAGAAAATGCAGAGAGCAGACAAATGATGGATAGGGAAGTGTAACCATTGGATAACTCTGCCGCTACAGTCAGAGAGGAGGTAATCAGAAACTCCGGCCTCCCTTCGGAGAGAACAAAGAAGGGGAGAGCGAGATAAAGAGACAGAACAAGAGAAGGACACACAGACGAGAAGGGACACGTTTGCAGCCCTGCGTGCGCCTTGCTGTTGGTGGCTTGCAATCAATACAGAGCTGTCAGCACCATGGTAACCGCTGTGTTTCGCTTGTTCGATAAGGTAATAACCACCTGAGCAGAACCTGCTTCCTGCTTGCCCGACTAAGGCCAGTGACAATGGAAAATGTCTAGTTCAACCTCAGGCCAAAAAAGAAAAAAAGTTTTGTTTCTGGGATTTTACCAGCCATACCGAGCGTTCTGGTACACGCTGTTTCCTGACTCCAGTCAACGTGGACCAATCTAAGCTACAAAACTACGATTCACAAATCATCTGTTTTACAATAACTAATCAGTCACTGCAGGATCCATGTATATCACCGTACATTTAGTTACCATACGACTGATGTAGTGCTCGGGCAGTTTGACGGACACTGGTTATAGATACATTAAGCCCAGGCTAAATATTACTAATGGGGTTTATCTTTTGTGTGTAGCAGTGAATGGGTGGACATTTGTTGATCATCATACTGCAGACCCAGCTTAGATCGAAGAGTTAAGTAAACGAGAGAATTATTCACGTATGAATACTAGTCAGCTTTACTGTATTACTGGGTTCTGTGATTCTTATAGGAACAGTGTAGGCAGATGGGGCTCGAGTCGTGTGAATGTGACGTCATTCATTTGTTATCAAAACACAGTTTTTATACCGTCTGCCGACCGCTTGTTGCGGTGCCGTCCTCTTAACATCGGCCGTGCGAGAGTAAGCACGTGAGACTCCACGCCAGGAACAGAAATAAATTTAAATTCCCCAAGTATACAGCAATACGTACAGACGCGTCAGCTTCTTCTAGTATGTTAATGTTTGGACAGCGAATGATAGTGTGGCCTCGTGATGAAGAATGACAAATGATAGTAAAAAGAAAACTATTTGCTGATGTGTCTTGATAAATATTTATTAAGAAACCCAAATATTTGTATACGATTATTTAAACCAAATGAAATTAATACTCACAAGCAGCTTGCAAAATGTAGTTCACCAGTCTGTAGTGTCCACCCCAGACCATTAAGCAGGTGAAACTCTTGCCGTTGTCTTTCCGAGTAACGTTGGTCAGCTCCAGGAAGGGGGTGTCTGAGTGTCCAGGCCATGTCAGCGAGAAGTCAGAGGGAGGGGTTTCATGAAACCCCGCCTGACATTCGCACGTCGCTGACTCCCCTTCCGACACAAACCTCGGGCAGCTGCTGACCGTCGGCTCTCCAGGAGGTTCTAGCTTAATTTTTGGTTCAGGAGAAGGATTTCCGGTGTATTGAATAATTTAGTGCAGTTTGGGATTTTTAGTTCTCTAACACTGAATGTATGTGTTTGCATTTGTGTCAGTCAGTCAGTCAGTCAGTCAGTCAGTCAGTCAGTCAGTCAGTCAGTCAGTCAGTCAGTCAGTCAGTCAGTCAGTCAGTCAGTCAGTCAGTCAGTCAGTCAGTCAGTCAGCCAGCAGTCTGCCAGCCAGCCAGCAGTCTGCCAGTCAGCCAGGCAGTGCTTGTTGGACGGATGGTTGCGTGGTTAGTTGCTCTGGTTGGTTTGTTGTGTAAGGTGTGATGTCAAACTGGTAAGAATACTTTATTTTATAACTCTGATGTACTTGTATAGTACATCAACTAGATAACCAAGACAAATGCGTATTGTAAATCCATACTTCCTAAACTATCAGCTATAACGATATAAATAAATACCATAAAAAACAACCAAGTCTACCTACATCCACACGGCTCCTAGATATCCCCATTCTGTTGTATGCTTTCATCCCCATTAAAGATTACTTTTTAATCAGAAAAAAGACTAAAAAATGAACATACTGTTACATATTTTACCCCTAAGAATTCTTCCTTTCCCATTACGCTGGCTATATAGTGCTATTACTTGGCATGCGTAGAAACAACATAACATAAAAACACATATTATTGGCTAGATGGTTGTGGAGACAATGATGGCTTTGACATACTCTCGGAGGCAGCGACCGCAGCGAAAATCACAGCAAACAAATATGATAACGAGCCTGTCTGTAGCATTCGGATGTGAGAAATTTAGCTTTCGAAGAGAATCCGAGTGTGGAAATGTCGCATGTCCTTGGGATCAGTTTATTATAAATGTCCTGACTGTCAACGGTAAGTAGTTTACTTTCAGTTTCTGAATTGTGTGGTTTTTAAGCCATGTACAATAATTACATTATTTTAAGCAAAGACAGGATAAAGGAAATAAATCTACTTAAATTCATGAGTCACCTTTGTTAAATTTCGAACTGAACAGTTTTTTTAGAGTTTAAAAACGTTACAGTGTTGTAATATAAATATTATATATATGTATCTTCCATTATATATATATATATCTTCCACGGTGACCCGACCTTTCAACCACGATTTTACAGCACATGCTAGACTTTTAGCATATGTACTTTTCTCTCAACTACTACAAATTATTGAAAGTGTCACTGTCTCTCGACAAGGTCACTTTTCACGTTAAATCAAAAGTTACGTTTCAAAGCCTAGGTTACGTCTCACCTTCTATCATGAACGAAAACTACTAATCATCTGTTTTTCAGTCACAATCAGGAAAATGTCAGTGCAACATGACACCAACAGGACTTAACCTCAAACACCGATTCTCTCCCCCTTCCTCCTTTCCCTAACCCTAACTGTAACCTTGACCCCCTCAACCCTGCTTCCTTCACTCTCTTCTACACCCACCCTCCCCCTTATTTTATCTCCCCTCTCTCCCTCCCTTCCCCACTCTCTCACAAACTGACGCCCTCTTACCCTCGGTTTTCTTCCCCCCCCCCGCCCACTCTCCACCTCCACCCTTCCCTCACCTTTCCTACCCAGCTTGCGATTGGCTGCCCCTGTTTGGCCCCTCTTGCTCCTTTTTCATTGGTCATTTTCCTGCGACCCAGCCTGCGCGACGCACATCAACCGCAGCTAAGTCTTTTCGTTTTTGTGTCATCCTGAGGAAGGGGTAGTGCCCCGAAACACGTACATCGTCTTTGTCTTTGTCCTGTTGTAACGTGGTTCAGTTCCCTTGTTTTTAATCTATTTTTTCCAAACGGCCGTCACTTATTTTTTTGATAAAATCAGTGAATATAATTAAATTGTTTATATAATATGAGCCCTTTGTACTATTTGCATCCTTGCCATGATCTCATTTACACAGTTTTATACTGCCAGCTTCATTTTACTACAGTGGTTTCATCGTTTTCTGTGTTGTGTTTTCGTGGACTATTAGAAGGTTATCGGAGAAATTGATGTGTAAATTAGGTTGTACTTTTAGGGTTAGCATTTTGGGTTGAGATAAGGGCTAGGACTCAGCATCTCAGGCCCTGTGGGGTGTGTCTTACAAAAGTAGCTCGTGGTGAACGGGTACGTCGCTCTACAACAACTGCAGTTTGGCCTCTTTGTCCTCACTGTGCCATGGCGCACGCAGACATTAGCGTTCTATTCCCGGTCAGAGGCAAAATGGCGTCAAATGTCCGGGTTGTTCTACGAAGCACAGGCGACAGTCTGCATTTTCGTATCCTTGTGGTAGACAACTGAATGAAAAGACACGTACCTGCTGAAAAAACTGACTTTACAGAAATGATGAGTAGAAGAACTTTCATTCTTCCTGATGAAAACGGCAATGCAGGATTCATCTGGGGCACTCAACATCAGCTCTTCAGCCACATTTTTACTTTGCATTCTAGTTATCGATCGTGCCGCAAGCAGCTGGCACAGGGCTTTGTTGATCGAGACGAGCTTTTCCCAAGCGCTTGGGGCAGACCCCCTTCCGTACTGTTAAGCGGAAGTCACAGGCTTCAACTTAAAGGTGAAAACATGAGCCCTGCTTAATACTAAACCCTGACTCCCTTCTCCCACCTCCATCCCATCGTTCACTCGCATCTGGCACTTTACAATTGTAAAACCGATGTGTGCACCACTTAATGACCACCACGAATTAGTCTGTTCACTGCAGCTATAAGAAGTTGCGCTGTGTAGAGGTGGCTTACTACAACTTGTCACTTATATCTACTAATAATACTCTCATACTACAACGGTCCCTTTTGAATTTGATGCTGTGACCACCATTAACCACAACTCCTGAATCACTTCTCTTCCAACTGTTCTATAATTAACGTTAATTCTCCTTTAACGTTGTCACAATACGTGGCAGTGGCACTCATTCCACCTGTCGCCATCATCAAACAACCACACTGTCTGCCGTCTGTAGCTGATGGGGGCCTGGATAGCTCAGGTGAGAGAGCTACGGACTTAAACATTGTGCAAACTCCATTCGGCCATATTCCCCGCACTGCACATCTGCACATCTGCACAGCTATCAGTAGGGTGGTTCTTTCAGTGCATAGTTTAGTAATAGGACCCCATCCCCAATAGTGAGAAATCACCGAGAGGTGGAAACACTGTCCCTCTAAATAACCACCACCA
>SMGT01003187.1:40159-79373 GCA_004794575.1 Lanistes nyassanus
CCCCCCGCCGACTGGCACGTGGAATATTTAACCAGACCCCTCCGCTCTCCGCCGGCCGTCGTCAGGGAAGTTGAGCAGGACGGGGCAATCACTGAATCACGTGATGTCAAGCGGTACAGTGAGCGTGGTGTGGCCGACCACACAGACGGCCCGCCAGTCAGACGACTGTATCACCGGGTCATAAGCAGCCAGGTCTCGCGGCAATACATTCTTTCAATATGGTAGCATATGTGTCGCTATGATTTAAATTCCAAATCCCAATCTAATATAAACATCTCTAAAACATCGAAGCTGGTATAAACCAATCTAATGCCTGATTTAACTCTTCTAGGATGCACACTTTTCATATCGGTCACTTTTTTCTAATTCAGAGTGCTAGTTTTGCATGAAGGAATCAATTAGCCGTTATATGAATATGCGTCGGAATGTGTGAGCATTCCCAACTCCCTGCTGTAACCACACCACTCCAAACCCGTTTACACACAAAAGTTCTTTACAAATAGGCCCTCTAGCGCTATATACACCAGCAGATATACTCATATCCACAATGCTTTCATCGCTTGCAATGTCCACACGGCCATCACTGTCCTCTAGAGCCAGGGCTGCTGACATGATTGTGTTCGCCATGGACATCACTTTCCGCACGGGACGTTCGTCCTGTCCAAAAGGTAGGAATCTATTGTATGACGTTCGTCCTGTCCAAGAGGTGGGAATTTATTGTGTGACGTTCGTCCTGTCCAAAAGGTGGGAATTTATTGTGTGACGTTCGTCCTGTCCAAAAGGTGGAGATCTATTGTGTGACGTTCGTCCTACCCAAAAGGTGGGAATTTATTGTGTGACGTTCGTCCTGCCCAAGAGGTGGGGATCTATTGTGTGACGTTCGTCCTGCCGAAGAGGTGGGAATCTATTGTGTGGCGTTCGTCCTGCCGAAGAGGTAGGGATCTATTGTGTGACGTTCGTCCTGTCCAAAAGGTAGGAATCTATTGTATGACGTTCGTCCTGTCCAAGAGGTGGAAATTTATTGTGTGACGTTCGTCCTGCCCAAGAGGTGGGGATCTACTGTGTGGCGTTCGTCCTGTCCAAAAGGTAGGAATCTATTGTATGACGTTCGTCCTGTCCAAAAGGTGGGAATTTATTGTGTGACGTTCGTCCTGCCCAAGAGGTGGGGATCTATTGTGTGGCGTTCGTCCTGTCCAAAAGGTAGGAATCTATTGTATGACGTTCGTCCTGTCCAAGAGGTGGGAATTTATTGTGTGACGTTCGTCCTGTCCAAAAGGTAGGAATCTATTGTATGACGTTCGTCCTGTCCAAGAGGTGGGAATTTATTGTGTGGCGTTCGTCCTGCCCAAGAGGTGGGGATCTATTGTGTGACGTTCGTCCTACCCAAAAGGTGGGAATTTATTGTGTGACCGCGAGTCGCTGGGCATGTCGTGGGGGGTAGGGTGGGTGCGGTTGTCTATCCGAAGTTTGTTTTGAATATCGCCGGACCAGTCTTGGGTATTCACGGGATTACTTCCCTTGTTGGTGACCCTCCACCGGCGTCTGCTGTGGCGCTCGTCCTTCGGCCACCTCCGTGACTTTGCTTCAAGGGACCACCAGCTACAAGACGACCTCCTGTGTATTACACATGGGTGACACTCTCTCTGTATCTTTTCAGAATAGCGTGCTGCCTGTCGGTAGGTCACCTGCACACCCACCTTTCAGCCGATCGCGACCCTTAGTCAAAATGACGTTCTTATCATTCCATCTCCTGAAACTAAACTATCATAGGGCGGGGCTTATTGTTTCTACTATTACGTTTACCCAGCCGATGCGCCCTCACAATATGTGACACATCCCACACCTTGGCAGGTACACAGGTAGAACGTTGATCATCAATCATGCGCTTCCTAGGAATCGTCACCACCCTCCACCACTCCGAAGAATGTCACGTTGTCTTTGAGGGAAAACTCTTCCAGCCCGTCCACCTTGTGCTGGAAACCATCGAGTGTTACCCAGGTGTGACAACTCGTAAAACGTTACACCACTGCAAACACTAAAACGTTAACCAATCTAAACAGTAAAAGGTAACCACTGTAAACAGTAACACTTTAACCACCGTAAACAGTTTGTTCAATAATTCTGAGAAGCCGAGTCCAATAAGTTAAGGTAGGGCCCGTCACGTCACATTGGTGTCGTCGTCGTGCTGTGTGGAGTCGGTTTGTGAGTGTAGCGAACGCGAGCGTCCGTTTCCATGGTATGTGAGGGTGGTGCGCGACATACTGTATCAACTGATTATTAATAACTAGCGATGTCACCACAGAGAGAGAGAGAGAGAAACCTGTTCTTTGTGCTTCGTATCTGGATCATAAGAAAGGCACAAAAGCGACTGCAGTGGGGTTTGGAAACAAGGTCCCACACGGCGTGCGGTGAGGACACGACTTCCTGAGTTGTGTCCTTTATTTTTATCACAACCAACTCTATGTCTGGCCCAGGGTAGGTGGCCACAAACGTTCGCCTACTGCATCAGGGGAGGGAGTGGTGGTGGTGGATGGGAATTGCTACGCCATTACATTGATACGATGTTACACCCTAACAAGAGATGGAGATAGTGTTAGTGGTGTCACCGAGGTTTGAGGCTGTTATTTAATCCTGTGTCTTATCTTACAACATTGTTGAAGGTGACCTTTTATATACCTTTTATATAGAAACCTTGTCTGGGGAACTTAGGTTACTAAGTCTGGTAGACTTTACCCCTTTCAGTACTGAGATCTCGTGATAAGCACACATTGAACGAGGAGTACAGATGGTGAGAAGAGAGGGGTGGAGGAAAGAGACGAGAAACAGCCTCGAGGCACAGTGTTCTTAGAACCCAGCCTCACTAGGGACGAGGCAAACTAGGATGGATTTAAGTCACTGATGACCTTATGCCACACTATATAAAAGTCTAAGGTGGTGGTTGTAGGTCACTTGACGGTCCCCGACGACAGACTCTGTCCTGCCCCTTGTTGTGTGTTCCACGGTGGGTCAACTTCAGAGCAGTAAAGGTGACGGGAAGGGTTTTATGTTCCACAGAGGTGAGAGAATGTAAATACCAGTTTCTTTTTCCTAACATGAAGATCAAAGTGTTGCTTTAATTATTTATTATCGCCAACATTTCTTCGGGATTTTGCTGCTCAGTGGCATAGAATGTATTTCAGTGTTCGGATTATTAGCACATCCGCACCAGGTAAAAACTTGGAAGGAACAGTGCTACTCACATATTATTTTTTTAAAAAATATTATTTTGTGACGGGACTTTAATCGCATGCTGCTCACGTGTGACCGGACTTTCATCACATGCTACTCACATAATATAACGCCGGATGTGTGTTTGTGGGTTCGTCACATGGTATTCACATAATAATATAAGGCCGAATGTGTGTTTGTGGGTTCGTGAGTTATACAAATCCGCATGCCTGAACCGATTCACACCAAATTTGGCAAGCGGGTTTCTTTTCACCGGCGGATGCCCATACACACTAGGACCCTGTACCTAGGCCCACACAATAATGAAATAATAAATATGACGACACCCTTAACAAGTCATGTACACAGCGAACAGCATGAAGACGGTAGACAAGGGTAGCGGTTAAAGGTGGAGGGCAGTAGTAAAAGGGTAGGGGTGGGGGTTACATAAGGGATGGGTTCGACAGGGTAACAGAAAACCCGTCGCCGAAGGTTCCCTGGCTAGTTTTCTAAATATTGTTCATCTACCCCCCCCCCCAAAAAAAAAAAATCGAGATCCACACTTAACATACTTCTACCGTAGCGTTCGTAGCTCGAACCGTCCCGGTGGACGGGGCATTTTTAGCCCTTTTTCAAAAATTCATACAAAAATCCCCCAAAACAATAAAAATGTTATTTAAACTTAGGTTTAAACATTAATAAATAAAGAAAACTCATTTCTTACTGTGTTTCGTGGACCTTGTTCCATAATTTTGTAAATCCTTTGATGGAAACACAACTGAAGTTGAAGAAGTCAAAAAGTCCTCGCCATTCCTTATACACAGTCTGTACTATACAGTTTACAGCACGTGCTCGCACGTTTTTCTCTTCGTAATCACTTTCTTGGGTCTTTAAGGCACCAATACTCTTGTCTTCATCCAATTTATCACAGTTAATTTGTAAAACAATGTGATTTTTGTCTTTAGCGTGTAGTTTGAAGAGTAAATCTAGCATTTCTTAAGTGACAGAGGACATGTGAATACTCGCTTCAAATTTTTGCCGAAACCCGGTCTCATTGTCAGTAACACAGTAAAAGGGAAGCAACTCGTGAAGAAATGATTCAGCTTTCTATTGCAAGAGTTCTTTCCCTTAACCGAATAGCGGATAAGTTTTGAAAAATCATAATTCTCACGTGCGATCCGTGTTCCGTACGGCTTCATAGCCTTGCCAATGCCGCGGGCGGTCCGGTCTCTTTTAGGCTAACAAATGTAAATTGCATGCCGCGCTATCACAGGCACTCGAAAGTCTCGAATGAACAAGGTATTGATCTCAAGTACATCAAGCTAATAAAACTTAAGTAATTACATTGGATTTAAACTAACTTAAACAAAAATAATCTAAACTCCCACAATATTTATTCCTCCACCAAAAATACGGCCCTTCCGCAAAGCACTCTCCCACCCAACAGTGTGCCTTCTCACTGCAGACACACAATGGTGAAAACCTGCAATCAACTAAACGCATGCACGCACGCACGCCCGCACGCACCCAAGCACGCACGCATAGCCAAAATATTCAGTCCACTGAAAAATATTCTGATCATTACATTTATCTTTGTCTATTATCTACACACTTTGTTTTGTTAACGCTTAAGATTTTTCTGTTTGGCAGGTAGGTATGGGATTATACATTGTGCAGACTCCGTTTGGCCTTTCTCCCGAACACTAAACTACTTCTCTAAACTGTCATCTTAGTGGAGGCTTCAGCCTGAAGATTATAACAGTGCATAGCTAAGTAACAATATCCCACACCCCATAGTGTGAAATCACCGCCAACTGTCCCTCTAAAATTACCTCGGAGATTCACAGCTGCAGTTGGTTTTGGGGAAAGTGCTTCAACCTGTCGGTGATTTCGCACTATAGGGGTGAGGGGAAGGGGGTGATTGGGGGCCGGGGGCGTGCACTGACTTCGGCGGCGAAACCGGTGGTGGTGGACGCTGTTGTTGTAGTGTCCTGGCTGCTGTGCTTTGCTGTTGTCGCTGTCCCTGCTGGCTGTTTCCTACTGACGTATGTCTAAATGCTAGACGTTGCATCTTCCTTATGCTCTACTGTTTGGTTGGAGTTAAATTTTCCTCCCTTTTGAAATGACGCTTTGATTTTTAATTAAATTTTTTTTTTAGATGTCTTGCTTCAGGATGGCTATTTACTACCTGGACTGTAAGCTCAAGTATGTGCTGCCATAGATCTTTGGGTGGGTTAAGAGCTGATTTCAAATTTAGCGCTAGTTTATATTTGTTTAGTTCTTCTTTAAGGTGTCCCCTTTCTTTGCTCTTTAGGCTGCACTCCAGCAGCACGTGCGATGTGTTAAACCTGTCACCACAGCTACAACTTAGTGGATTTTTGTACATCATGTGGAATTCGCCATTTAATCTCATTCTGCTTATTCTTGCCTGGTTTGTTCTAGTAGATTTCAATAATATTAGACTGTTACTCGGTAGTTCTTCTATTTCCTTTCTTGTTCCTTTAGCTTCTTTTTTGTACGTCTCTTCCCATCTTAGTTTGATTGCTGGTTTAATAGCTATTTTCCTTTCTTCTGCTGAAATAGGCGTGTTTATTTGGATAAGCTTTATGTTAGGGTTTGGCTTTATCGCTTGTCTAGCTAGTCTATCTGCTTCTTCGTTACCTTTTATGTCAATATGAGAAGGGGCCCAGAGAAATTTTACCCTTATGCCTTTATTGTGTAGTGTATTTGCTTGAGATAATATTTTGTACAATAGATTTAATCTTTCTGATGACTGGTTTTGAATCGCCTGCAGTGCCTACAGCGAGGCCGAAACAACTACAAATAACTTTTCTCTGTCAGATTTTGGGTTTGCTGTGTTTATACCTATCATATGAATAGCAGCAAGTATTGTTGTAAGTTTACTGTAAACATTGATGCGTGATTTGGAAGGGTTAGGGTACGTTTGGTTTGTTGTCTGGTTGGTTCATCTTGCGGTTTGACTGGTTCTGCTTCTAGCATTAAAATTAAAATTGGGAAGTGGTCGCTACCTAGTGTCTCATCACCATTTACTTCCCAGTCTAAACTGCCAGTTAGGGTTGGGGTGGATAATAAGTCTGTTGTTGACATTTGGTCTGAATTGCCCTGACAAAAGATAAGGGTGGGTTCCCCATTATATTAATAGCACTAAGTTTGTGTTGTCTATAAACTCTTCTATCATTTTCCCTCCATTGCCAGGTTTGGGTTTGTTATGGTCCCAGAGCGGATTTTTAGCATTAAACTCTCCCATTATCAAATCTCCTGAGCTAAATACTTTTGTCAAATCCTCTGCTGCTAATGTGTTATATTTGTTAGTTTGCGAGATGTACGCATTAACTATATTGAGCTTTCTACCAGATGCCAGTGTCATCTCAGCTATGACAATCTCTAGTGTTTGGCTTATTTTTGTCTAGATTCGAATATTCGGGGATATTTTTATCCACATAGAGGGATAGGGTCTTTGGTGGATTGTGTCTTGAAGGGCAATAACATCAGGCATATTATTTTTTTATGAATTTAGCAAGTTTATTTTATTGCTATTTAGTGCCCTGCAGTTCCACTGCATAAACCTCACCATTCGAACATCCATTTTAGATCAAGCTTGTTCGTGCGTTGACTGTGCAAGCAATACACATTTTAAGTGCTTCTATTGAATAAGAGAATGTTTGCCTGTTGGATGCACTTGAAATAATAAAGTTAAACGATTTGCGAGCAGTTAAGGTTTTGATCTAGTCAGGTTGTTGCAGTTCACTGCAGGCGAGATGTAACTATATTGCTAATCTCTTGTCCGTCAAACCCTACATGTGTCTAACAACAAACTTGTGTGTGAGAGCAACAGAGTGTATTGTGTATTATATATTATCTGTTTCCGGTAGAAGGAAATGAATTTGTTGTATCATGTTTGTGAATGGAAACGTATCAAGCTCTTAATATCTTAATTGTTTGCAACACAATTGACAATCTAGTATTTTATTCCCCTCCCTCTTTGTCGTGGCGTTAAAAGGGACGTCAGTGTCAGTGTCAGTGTCAGTGTCAGTATGTCTAAGTTAATAGAAAACCATAAAAAAGCAGAACGAAAAGCATAATTGATTGTAAAGAAACAAGTACTTTTGGTTTGCTATAAAATACATTAAGGGAGGTGACGTTGTCTTTAAATCACTGACAATCCATTTTATCATCATGTTTAGTCTAGAGACACAAGGCCCACTCACAGTCTTAGTACAGCGGACACTAACGACGTGTGTAGCCTTCACTCCAGCAGTGAGCAGCGTTCATCGGAAGACAAAGTACTTCAACGTTCATGCAGTAGGTTCTGCTTCTGACAGACACTGTCTTGTTGAGGTCAGAGTAACATCCATTGTCAGCCATGGGTCAAAACCCGTCTGATTTGCAACAGGTAAGACAATGACACTGTCACCTTGACCCAGCGTGAAATATTCACCTTCTGTCATAACAGGTGCTTGTTGTCAACACTTTACACTTACCCAAGGTCTGCAATGAGTCATAAACAGGAAAAATAAACAATTTTGATCAGGAGCAGATCTAATAGTATCAGTATAAATTTTTAGAATAGCTCGCATAATGTCAGTAAAACCTGTAGTATAATTAATCCTGAGTCACAGTATTTGCACATTAGTATAATTTGTTGTTCTTGTATTTTAAAAAAAATTACTTTAAGCGTGTGATTATTATTCAGACAGGGGACGAAAGAGAAGAATCATCTCCTAGAGAGGGAGATACAGTGGCTGGCACACACAGGAATGTGGGTGAGTTGAGCACAGAAGTATATCAGGGCATGCATTTAAACTATTTTACCCTGATCTTCAAAGTACACAGTAAATCAAATGAGGGATACGTTATGTTTTGATAGTAGTTTATAATTAACGTTTCTTTCAAACAACGATCCTTCAGGCTGTTCGGCTGGGCTTCCGCTCAGTTTTCTTGGTTCTCGCGCAGTAAATTGGCGTTTGATTGCACTTTCACACAACCAGCTCCAAAAACAGGTTATATGTGACATGCTGTTTGATTTTAATTTGGATGTTGTGATTACTTAGTGGGTTTGTATGACATGGAATGTGTGTGGTATGAAGCAAAGTGTTCATATAGAATTGCTCATGTTATTAACACATTCGGCTAATAGCAGAAAAAAAACAATTAAAATAGGTCACCATAGATGACTAAAAACGTTTCCGTTAAGCTTACAATCAACTTTTGCTACAGCCCAAACAAAGATAGGTACGCCTATATTGTAACATTTTTAAACTGTTTGTCTTGAGTGTGCGATGGTTCTGATATGCAATTTAAATTTAAAAATCAGCTTTTCTAAATTTCTGGCTATAAACATATCCACATTGACCATCAGACTGATACTTCCAGGAAGAAAAAAAAAGTTAGGGCCGATTTAGACGCTTCAGTTTTAAGCGGCTTTCAAGGCGAAGAAAGTCTGGATTCAAAGCGCTACCATTTTATGCAGCAAGAGACACAGGTACTTTGACCCGCGTGGCTGCGGTCATTTAAGCTTTAGCGTTGGTACTGGAAATTACTTGAAACGGTTTTGAAGCTTTGAACCAGCTCGGAACCGGTTGTACCGTTGTGAATGGTCACGGCATCACAAATGACCACGTGCCATTATTTAGAGGCACCACGAAGAATGTAGCGTTATGTAGTGCGTCACGGCACCACGAAGATACATACACCACTTCTTTCTTTCACAGTCAATGGAACCGTGATCTCTGGCTATCAAAGTTTTATTCTTCAACGAGTGAGAATCTAAGTGGCGGGCCGGTTAACAACCTTAGTAACTCCCCATGTCCCTCAGACGATCACTTCATCCGTCTGTGTCTCTCTGTCCAAGTATCTCCTGAAGTCTCCAAGTCCCCAACTCTCTTTCTATGTATCTCTCTCTGGTCTATCTCCCCTTTCCCCACTAGAGTTTATATATCAGTGTTAAATGTCTACTGCTGACCTTTTCCAATCTGCACGTGTGAATGTGTTGGGCAACTGCATGCTTGGTGACCCTAGTGGACGATGCATAGTTTGGAGCTTTATATGAGGTCATGTGAGTTCGCTGACTGTGAGCTCGCTGACATTGGGGGTGAAATAATTCCTCTCAAATCCTAAGTCAAGTATATTGGTGTACACCTTGATCCGACAGTTTCCATGCAACCATAAATCGGTTCTGTGTGTCGGGCAACTTTTCTTGAGCTCAGGAGGATTTCTTGCATCCGGCCCTATCTGTCGTCTAAAGCTGCTGCTCATGACACTGTTACTTCTCGCCTGGACTACTGTAACTCTGTGCTTGTAGGTCTCCCTGCTGAACAGATCGCTCGACTTCAGCGGGTTCAAAACCACGCCGCGAGACTTGTCTTGAGGCAATCAAAGCGGGAGCATTTGCCACCCATGCTTCAAGAACTTCACTGGCTTCCAGTAAAGTTCTGCAGTCAGTACAAGATAGCTGTGATCGTGTATCGCCACTTTAATGGTACGCTCCCACCGTGTCTGTCGTCTGTTCTTTCCACCTGGCGTCCTGCTAGACAACTCAGGTCCTCTTCCGAAAACAACGGAAACTTGGCCAAGCGAGACTTTGACAGGAAGTCGACGTTTCGGGGCATGGTCCTTTCTTCAGGACGCCACAAACAGATAACAAATACCAAATATAACGAGCAATTAGCTGACAGATGCTGGTCATCCACGGTGGATGGACAGGAGGAAAGTGTGGGGAGGACGGACAGTGCGTGGAAAGTTTAGCGTGCTGAACCACCAATCAGTGGCGAGGAGGCGTACAGCCAGTAGAATGGCATGTCCTATCAGGGCCGGTGAAGGGGGAGGAGGAAGAGGGTAAGGGAAAAGTGGGGTATGTCGGTGTGTAAGGGGGGGGGGGGCGGGGGTTGTTGGAAAGAGAAACATGAGTGGGGTAAGGGGAGAGAAGACTTTTATCCCCTTTCACACACACACATATATCTCTTTTCCCTTACCCTCCCCCTTGTTCTTTGTTGCACTGCTTGCTGTACTTTACAGTGTAATCCTGGAATTTCTCAGAACAAAAGAAATGGTCATTTTAAAAGTCATTTCAAACATAATTGTCATGTTGTTCTTGTCATAATATTGTTGTTAAAACAAGTATTAATTATAAATTAATTGTGTCAATACCATAAATACAGCATTTTTACTTTGAAGGTCCTTACTATGTTGGACCAAAGTTCTTTTCAAAAGTCATTTAAGTTATAAATGCCTTTATGTTGTTGTTGTCACAATATTCTAAGCTATTATTTTAGAAACAAGTGTATATATGTCAATACAATGAATACATCTTTACTTTGAAGTCCCTTCCGGTGAGTGTGAAGCCAGTCCACATGACGAGGATCAGGCTGCCGAAGACATTCAAACGGAAAAGAGCGAAGGAGGCGACTCCCTGGCTAAACACATAAAGGAAGACGACAAGGACAATGAAATATAGACCAACACTTCAATGACTGCTGATTCCACGTGCTATTCGGTTGAATACAAAATCACTGTTGATCTTCGGGAAACAGCTGCGAATGATCCACAACACGTTATGGACCACATGTCACGTGGCTCTGATACCACCGAGTTCAAAACTTGGGAAGCTGTCGAAAGAAACGAGGCCATCGCTCAGTCACCCGTCTTCAGCGAGCGCTGGCAAAACTGGTTTCGTTTCTGCTCTGAAGGAGCAACTCTAAAAAGACCAGGATCTGGTGTCGTTCTCCAGGTACCTCCAGGTGCCATAGAGATTCCCACAAGCATTTCTGTCTACGCTGCCATCTGCACTAACGACATGTACGTCAAGGAACGACTAAACCTGCCCTCCACAGAAACCATCGTCAGTCCACTGGCCGAATTTTGGGCAGAACATGACTTTCGCTTCAAGACACATGTTCATGTCACCTTGCCAACCTGCCTGCCCTCTGACTATGAAGTCAACCGTGTGCACGTCTACTGCATAAAAAGTGAAGTTTCAGAAGGGCAACTGATTGTCAGGAAATTAGAAAGATGGGATGCACTGCCACAGACCGCTGACACAATGACACCAGAAGCCTATTTCCACGTAAATGAAAACAGAGAAGTACAAGTGATGACGACACATTTTAGCAGCTACGTATGTACTTACTGCGGTCTGTGTCAGAACATTCCACTCGAGGTCTCCGCGTCTCCCAACCATAGAAATGGATCCGTTGAAGTGTCTCTTAAAGCATGCCTTTGGGATAAGCTGCAGATTCCAGACTGTAGCGAGGTGAGGAAACTAGCGTTGTAAGGACTTTACTAAGAGGAAATGGCAAAGGAGGTATGCAAGGTATGACATGCATGTCAATCGAGGTGTACTAATTCATCCCTCACTTTTCGTGTCTCTTTCCTTCTGTGTGTGGACAAATAAAGGATAAATATTTTCACGGAAACGTTCTTACAAGTTTCTAATATATGACAGAAAGTCGTTGCATTCGACTGAAGTGAAACATGCACGAATGCCTCCGTGAACCACATGTAATTAAATATATGAAATTTTAACGAAATATTTTTCTTTGAGTTTAAATTATCAAATTTTAATATGCTAGACTTTCTTGGTTACTTTCATTTATTTCTGTTTTGCATAACCTTATGCCCTCACTGTTTCCTGAAAATGGTACCGAAGTAATGTACAGACCATATGCAAAGAGGCAGTCAGACACACAGCCACATACAGAGAAATATAAAATTCGAAACAATATTGATTGCACATTTTCATGGCGTGCAGGCATCCGAAGCCAGCAGAAAGATATGCGAAATCTTTCAGCTGAAAGAGATGTTCAAGCCAGCTGAGCTGCATATTGAGTTATTCTTGGGTAAAGCAGAGACGAACAATTGGCAGTTCGAAGAAACGCCTCAACAAAAACAAGTTGGTATTTCTTAAAAAGGTTTTTATATCCACTAGACTCTATACGTTTTTTCTTATGTTTATATGTTTAGACATCATCAACCTGTGTAGTTTTTGTTTAGGCAAAATCAAGTTCTTGTCAAATACCGAAAATCAGAATTTCAGCACGCTCTGCAGCAAACTAGGAAGTGCCGTCACAAGATGTGCCTTTCCAGTGTCTTATAGTGGGTCATGGAAATTACAGTAAGCAGGTACGGACATACAACCTTACACAGTGTTTGACTTTTCATTGTGGGATGCGCCCACATTGGCAGCAGCAAGCAGTTGTCTTGGCCGCATCCACCTATTATGTTTATGTCATCGTCATTTGCTATTGCGAATGTTTTAAAGAAACGGAAGTCTCATGACGTATCGCTGTATCATTAACAGGTTGCTATTTATTGATTTATTTCATTTGTTGCTTAACGTCCAGTCGCGAACTATGCGCCTATCAGGACGGTGTTGCAGAGCGTACGTGCTGCAACACGTGGGACTGCTGTCGCAGCACAGGCTGATAGTTCCACTGAGTTACATTACACTGAAATAGGACCAACCAGTCCTAATACTGTTCCGTATAGTGCCAGGCGTCTGGCAGGGCAGCTATTAGATTGCCAATTTTTAAATCTTAGGTATGACTCGCCTGGGTTGCGAACCTACCGTCTCGAAAGCGGACGCATTGACAGTCCGAGGCGGTATAAGGAATCCCCGGTATGACATTTGCGGCGTTTGTGTCAGGAACCCAGTCACGTGCAGATGAGTAATGTGTTCTCGTAAAACCTGGATATATCTTTTTTAAAAAGTAATAGAAATAATAAGATTTTTAAACTGAGCTGAACTTTACTGAAGAGGCATCGAGCAGGTAAAAAATAATATTTAAGGACCAGAGACAAACCATTGCGAGTGAAGAAAAAATACATCCAGCTACAGTCACGTCACCCCCCCCCACACACCACCACCACCAATCTCCTCCTCTGCCCCAATCAATTTTAACGAAAAACATTCATAAAAGCAAACGTAGTATTTTAATCTGTCAAAACGATTATTAAATTTTAAAAAATGTTTTAAACGTTATATTGCATAAAGGGTAATATTCACAATGCGGTAGCCAAATGATTTGAAAGTCCTAAGTTTAGCTTTGCATTACAGTTAAAGCCCTTACTTCCTCTCCAGCACCACAGAAGAAGATTTAAAGAGAATACCTTGCTGCTATGGCATTCAGTACTTGATTGGTTACAGTAAAAATAATTTTCACTCAGCATAATCTCACTGTTTAGTTTCAAAGAGAAGTCCGCAGATCTGCCAGGTTCCTTTCTTTCAACCCTCTCTTTACTACGTGTTTGGGTACGGTAAGCTCCCTTGGGCACATACGTCTGCATACGGGTATGTTTGAGCGGTGCCAGTACCTTTGTTGGAGTTATCTTTCGATAATTTAAGCGATCTGTCTTCAATTGTTCTTTATTAAAATAATAATTGTTTTCTTCTTTAGACCTTTGTTCTTAACTGGGGCAAAACAAAGTGCGAGAACTGCCCAAGAGATGTGATGAAGTACACAGGGCTCGGTCCTTTCCGCCCCACCTGGAAACTGAAGAGTGTGAGATGCGAAGGGGAAGAACTGCCTTCAACACTAGACGTTGTCATTCGTGTTTCACATGTACACACGGGCGATTTTCTCACAGCGGACCCTACGATGGCGGTGAGACACTTCACGGTTGATGTTAAGGTAATATAAATGTTTATACTTTTATATTTGTTTTCATGTCTTTTTGTCCCCTCCTCCCCCACCCCCTTTTCTCTCTCCCTCCACACCCCGTGGGCATGCAGTCCCTGATGTCTTAGTCTTGATGTGTGTACTGTTAGCTGTTGTATTAGATTTCTCATTTTTTTTAAAATTTCTGTCCTTGTCTAGTTTCTATTTACCTGCTCACCACACTTCAGGTTAATTAACATTCTGCTGTGAAGTGTACAACAGACATGCTTCTTAGCCATGTCTGATCCTGAATGCGTCTGTTTGGCGGCCATATTGGATCGTTTCCATGGCAACCGCAAGTTGGACGACATAATAAAATACATTTTTTGTCACAGGAAGTGATGCTTGTTATATTTATATAAAATAAAGTTTTAAAATCTATCTTGTTCTTTGGGTTGGTTTCTTGATTAGTGGTTGGCCTTAAAACGCAAGAGGTGGAAATATATTTTAACAGCATAATTCAGATGAAACTGCCAGAAAAGTTCACCAGTCGTTCTTCACTTTAACATGCCTATCAAAAGAAACATTTAGTAACAACCCCAACAAAGTACTGGCAGCGCTTAACACAACCGTATGCTGACGTATGCAACCAAGGGAGCCTACCCAACCAAACACGTAGCAAAGAGAGAGTCGAAAGTAAGTAACATCCCTTTCTTTTTTAAACGACGCTAGTCTTCACACGGCTAACCCTCGGTACACAACGTGTGCATACAACGAATCCCTAGTTTATGTCGTCAGCCCGCTCACTAAGCGTGTGCTGACGACTGGAATCCAAGACAAACACAACATAGGACTAATACATGAAATCCTCAAGGTGCAAATTATAATTAATGACAACCCCAACAAAGTACTGGCACCGCTTAACACAACCGTATGCTGACAGCATACGGTTGTCAGCATACGCTTAGTGAGCGGGCTGACGACATTAATTAGGGATTCGCTGTATGCACACGTGGTACTCCGAGGGCTAGCTGTGTGAAGACTAGGGTCGTTTAAAAGAAAGGGATGGCAGATCTTCAAAAAAGATCTGCCATGTTCCTTACTTTCGACTCTCTCTTTGCTACATGTTTGGGTACGGTAGGCTCCCTTTTTCACATACGTCAGCATACGGTTGTGTTAAGCGCTGCCAGTACTTTGTTGGGGTTGTCGTTTGATGATTTATAGCGCTCGGTCCTTATTTGTTCTTTATTGAACATTTAGTAATTAAATCATGAACGCATATAACCTTGAAAGTGATAAGTATCATCCTTCCGAGTAAAATAAATAAATCAATGGCTAGAAGGTTACCAAACTCGAGTGTTGCATAACCAATGAGACGTTTAACTATGGCGAATATTTTTTTTTTAATTTGACTCGAGAAATGTTAGCCCCATTCCTTAATAGCTTAGATGGGAGAAATTATACAATTTATGGACTGGGATTATATTTTGAACTTTATTGCACAACTTATAACTACTGTTTCGTGTTTCAGTCACACATTGAAGATGAAACCCCCCATGGACCTCAAGTGAACGGAAATGTTCATATCGCTAATGAACCAGTCAGACAAGACAGCTGTGAACCAATGGAGGTCTCGCAGGGCGAGTAAAAATCAAACGTAAAGACAATGGTACATGACCATTAAACTGAAATCCCTGTTACTCCAGCAAGCCAGCAGCACAAGGGCTAGAATTATGAAGGAACTACCTGAAATAAAAGCTGTCTCAGAAAAACTGGGATCTCGATCTCAGGCCTATGCGAGAAAGTAATGATGAACACCCAGTCGCAAACTAGATGCGTATCAAGACAACTGTCACAACACAGGCTCCAGTCCCACCCAGTCACATTATACTGATACCGGGCCAACCAGTCCTAGTACTGTTCCCTGTAGTGCCAGGCGTCCGGCAGGGCAGCTACTAGATTGACAATGTTTATATCTTTGGTATGACTCGCTGGGGTGCGAACCACCGACCTCCAGCCATGGAAGCACATCCCGACGCCTTAGGCTATTAGACCACCGAGACACTCTCTGCTGAAACGGGCTTACAGAGCAAGTTAACATTCTCATATTTGGACTGAAGGTCTCTTTTCTCTCTGTCTGCTCTCTTCTTTCTCACTATTTCCACATACAGCATCATAACATTATTACAACAGAACAAACAGATTCATAACATTATTACAACAGAGCAAAGATTGTGGTGGAAAAGAAAGTATCGATGAGGAATGAGACAATTAAAATGACCGTTTGGGGGATAGCGGGTTTTAGGGATGGGGGGGGGGGGGGCTACTAGAGGAAAGGGAAGAAAAAGAAAGACAGCATTTTACAAGTTGATATATCAGAGTACTTCTTAGAAGAACAAAGATAACTTATAACGAATAACTCCTCCGAAAACAAAAATTAGTTAACCGAGTGTTTCGTTATATGCTTATCCCCCCTGCCTTTGAGTTATAGCGTTAAAAGTCCTACAATGTAGGTATTTGGGAAAGACCTGTAACAGTGTAAGTTTGAAAGAAATACATTGGTTTGGAAAAATGTTTTTGATGTTTAAAACAAACAAGTAATCAATTTTTTTTCACTCAAACTCTTTTTCTTGTTAAAAAATCAGACATTGACAGCCGCTCACATCATTTGGCATTACTGACGATTATTCTCTTGTATCATTGAAAGTGTGTTAATACCATACACATTCTGATCTCAAGGAATGTGCCCCCTTGACCTTTTTTCCTTTCCGTTTGTCTTTGTTTCTGTGCTTCACCTTTAGAGTTTCTTTTCAAATCAAAATATTTAGTACAAACTCCTACACATTGTACCCCATGATTCAATAACACTGGTTTATGCCAGCAAAAATGTACAAGCTCATTGTTTGAAAGCTTCTGATGTCCGTATCCAGTGTATAGTCTTTTTCGGTTTTATCGAATATAAAGGCACTTGGGCGGTTTGTAAGCACCTGTCCAAGCCACCTGGGATCGTGTACCGCCTTCAGTATGAGAACAACCCATACTAACAACAGTTGTTAGTTTATTCATTACATCTGTTAGCAGATTATTATTGGTACACATATCTGGTTAATTTTGTATAGTAACCAATATCTGTATTTTGTTACGTTGCACAATGTGTTACAGCTCCACAATAGCATCCTCAGCTATTCACTAAATCAGCTAATCTGTAATATTTAGGATGCTCGTCCATGCTATTATTTAATTTAATTTTCTTCCTTGCTACATTTAGTTGGAAAAATTTTGGCTTTTATATTCAGTTCTCCTTTCAATTTTTTTTTTTGCTTCAGCAATAACGGAGCAGCTTGATGCCTATTATCTAATAATATTATACTGTATAGAAGTAATCTTGTTATGTTTTTGGAAGTATTCAATCAGCTTCAACACGTTTATTGATCAATTGATTCCCTATGTGATCTTGACAAGACTGTCTGACTACAGGCGATCTTTGACGCAAATTTCAGTAACATGAGTATCTGACTGTATTAAAACATTGTCATGTTTTACATTTTTCATATTTTTTTGATATGACTGCTGTTATCGTTCCATTAATCTTACTCATATTAGCTCATAATGTTCACGTGATGCCTGTCATACGATTCATAATATGAGCTCAAATGCAAAACCTCTTCTGCATATTTTGGATACGGCATTTTTGTGATGTTCCATCGGGAATAAAGTTTGACACAAATAACCACTGTAATATAGATCTAGAATACCGCGATTTATAAATGTTTTTTAAATCTAGCTCTATGTATTTTTTACCCAATAAATGTGCGAACTGTATTTCCACCTAAGGCTTTTATGAACTATGCGCCGTTAAAACCAACCAATTTTTAAGTCTTAGGTATGACTCGGCGGGATGTTGACCACCGACCTTGGAAGCAGATGTCTTAACCTCTTGACCACCGGGGCTGTCTTAAACTGTGTTGTAAACATCAATGCTAAAAGAAAACTTATGTCATTACCTTGTTTTTATCTTATTCTTTAGTAATTTGTAAATCCTTTGAGAGCCACACAACTGTTGAGGTAAACAGAAAGTTTTTTTTTCGAAACAGGATCCGCATAAATCTATGAACTTTGCACAAGCCATTGAGTAGAAACCAACTTGAATGCACAGAAATGGTCCAAAAATGACTCAAGACCACTAAAATCGTTTTCATCATTGGTATGCAAGTTATAAAGTGAATCTAAAGCTTCCTCAAAAATTTTTTAAAGCAAAATTCCAGCGGTTTGTTCCTGTAGGAAGTCAGAGGTGGCGGTTAATTTGGCAGCGACCCGACGCGCGACCCGTCTGGCTGGAAGGCGCGATGGTCTGATCTCAGTCCTTCCCGTTGACTCGCGAACAGACGTATTGCCGTCATGCGTGGATTTTCGTCATCGAAACAGATCATGATGCCACAATTTTGACGTCACGCGAAGACCCCGAGCGCGTGAAACTTCGCGTTGACAATGCAAGGACAGTTGATACTATACCGTGAACTATATTCGTCACAAGTACATCTAGAGATAAGACTATTTCCTCTCGATTATGATTTAAACAAGGTGATGGAATATGTGAGCTAAGCAGGTTTTGCGAACACTTCATTAGAAAAGGTCGAATTAATATATGCTTGCTGTCAACATTTTCCACAGTGAAATGTGTATTGTGGGGCATCACGAAACAGAAATAATCTAGAAGAACACAATTACCAGAATATTTGTTAACACGATTAACACACAGTCTTACAAATAGCATCTCCAGTAAACCCAGTGAAATAAACTTATATGAACAGTTGTGCCAGCACCTGCAAGTCACTAAATATTAGAAACCTACTGTAATATAATCTAGCCTCAATTATGCCAGCACCTGCAAGTCACTAAACATTAGAAGCTTACTGTAATATCACCTAGTGTAGATGGGGGAGAGGGGTGGAACTTTCAAAATCTGGAATCTTGTGCTCACCGAATGTAGCTTTTTATAAACATATTGCACTGAGTGGACGAGGCAGACTGTTTGGAGGCCAAGAGGCGTGCAAACTCATGTGGTCTGATTTAAGGATGCTGGATAAATCATGTAGAGGGACTGTGGCTCCACGTGCGGTGATTCGCACGTCAAAGAGGCTGGCTGCTTGGAAGGGGACAGCTTTAGTCGCTGCACGCGCTTTGCGGGAAAAATACTGAGTATTTTTTTCAATTTATATCTCACCAAATAAATCATTAACCTTTCTTTATCGTGATCACATGCTTTATAAACTGTACTCATCCTGTGTTACAACAACATTTATGTCTGCATTTGGCTAAAGGTCTCTCTCAATGCACTTTATGCGTTTCTTGACTTTGGCTTTTTTTCTACGTTCTGCCCAGCACGATTTCGATCGTGGCTTGTCCATACTGTTAATTTATATTCAAATTTACAGCACCGGATGTTAAAACCTTCAGACGTCTTTTGGATACCAGTCCCAACTGATTAACCAAACAATGGTTATGATAAATAATAGGAAAATGGCTTCATTCGGACAGAACTCATGGGTTTACTTCTACTAGCAGTAATACTAGTTTTAAATAAATTTTCTACTCTGACAACAGTTGTAAAGCTGAATCGTTCATTGCTTAAGTTTTGAGTATACATACACAAAAAAAAAAAGGTTTCACACAAAATATAGAACCGTAACTATCAGGCCAGTCAATAAAAGGACAAAACTGCTAGTTTAACACATAAGGACAAGCGCCAGACATTTCGATCCATCAAATGTCACGCGTAGCACTGCACGCGAACCCAATTTATATTTGTACAGGGAAACATAATTTATATATTTTTTCTGTCTAAAATGCCTTTAACGCGGTGTTATAAGCATTAAAAAAATTGCTGCAAAAATACGTGAAATATCTCAGAGCGCCCATTTAAAATCACAATAGGAGCTGAAACTGTTGTCGAATTTCAAGGGGAAATCCCTCCGACCGCTGTAACTGTCTCCCTACAGTCGTCCAGCGATCTGTCCGATAGCGTCCAGTGATCACCTCCCCTTATGACTGCCCGCCACCTCGGCGCAGGTAGAGCTCGGCATCTGACATGGGCGAGATATCAAAGCGACAACGACAGTCGTTGCCGACATCTGTCGAAGGCCTCCCGACAATAATCGCATATCGGCCGACATCGTATTGCATGCTGAGTTCGAAAAAGTTGAACTAATAGGCAGCTCGATGTGGCACGCTATGGTAACCTCAACAACTGACCCCCCCTCCCCCATCTCGAAAAAAAAGTGCAGTAGAAACGGGCACGCAGTGTTTCATCCTGTCTCGAACCTACCCAAACTTTGGCACGTCAGAGCGGAAATTTCTGGAAGATATTGGAACCGCCGCTTCAGAAGCACACTGGCAACCTCTGGAGCGGAGAAGGGATTTGGAGAATCTCCCAGCGGGCGCAACAAGTCCTCGGACGGACGGAAGGACTGACGGACGGATGAGCGGGCGGAAATGTCAGAATAATAAAGATTAAAATAAATTATACACAAAATATAGATACAATATAGATACAACATGTACTAAACAACACCAGAGCCAGCCAACGGCAGTCTCGCCCCCAAAACAAGTGACGTATACGCAGTTGAAATGAAGATTGCCAAACCGCACTAAAACTGTCAATAATAATCTTTCAAAATGAAGTCTGGTTGCATACTTCGCCTTCATCATTTGTTGCCTAGATAGGGCAGCGAGGGGTCTTTGGAGATGGGTGGGGGATCTTCCTCTGCTGACCTTGGTCCGTATGTTAGCCGACGACGTTAGCCCATGACGTCACAAGTAACGGTTTCCGAACGTCCAAATTTATATTTCTGGCCCCTTTAGAGGGAATTATATGATAAACAAATGATTACATAAAGAGTAATCTTTGCTGCGGTTGTTGATGTTCACACATGTGATTTTCAGACTTTGTGACGAGCAGCTACATCACATATACATCATGGTTATGGCGTGGAAGACTCAATAAATACAACAATGCAGGCAAGCTACCTTCACTTGCATAAATTAAATTCAATCCCCAGTCAGTGTCCAACCATTGTGAACCATTGAGTTATTGTATTGCCCGAAACAGCAATATATACCAACATCCAGACTTAAAGGTGTTGGCAAGCTGTACATACTGTATCAACTGATTATTAATAATTAGGGGTGTCACCCTAGATAGAGAGAGAGACGGCGAAATCTGTTCTTTGTCCATCGTATTTGGATAACACGAAAGGCACAAGAGCGACTGCAGTGGGGTTTAGAAACAAGATCCCACATGGCGTGCTGCGAGGACACGACTTCTTGAGTTGTGCCCTTCATTTTTATCACAACCAACTCTATGTTTAGCCCGGGGTAGGTGGCCACAAACTGCATGTAACGTTCGCCTACTTCTGCATCAACGGAGGGAGTCACATTAAAGTACATACCGATATCCCTATCCGGATGCAGAAAAACTGGCCAGCCGACCTCGCGCCCGCATCCAAACTCCCAACATGACATTTGATTAGGAAGCTGGTTACTCTAGTATAAGACTAGTGGTCTTATTATGCCCACATGTTGTACTTGGTATTCGGCGTGAGACGTATTTGAGGAAGAAATACTAAGTTTATTGCTTTCGGCAGAATAACGTATTCTGCTTCATACGATTTTATTTTTCTCTTAAGGAATGGACCTAGACAGAACCTGAGTTATGTCTGGGTTTCTTTGCAACGCAGTTTCGTTTTTTCAGAAAAACAATTCGATTTTCGCGGGCCTGATTCCAACTTAAGTAGTAATAAACAATCTAATCACGTAACAGATCTACTGCAAAGAAATCACGCAACGTTCTTTCATACACGGTAGTTATGTAAGTCGTCTTTCTCTTTTATCATTCAGCAATCAGGTTAATTCATCCACACAACCTCCATAGTTTTATAATTAACAATACAGGCATAAGATGATCAATATTCCAGAAATATAACTGAACGAACCCTAAGTAGAGAGGGGGTGAACGTTTGCCTAGTAGTTATTTAGATCTAGGCGAATCAATGAAAATTACATTAAAATTCAAATCATCCCACTAGATATATGTTTGACACAAAATGTAGGTCTGACTGGACCCTTACAAATAAATAGATGTTGGCCGGACAAAACCCTAGTTTGTCGCTCGGCTTACAAAAATGGAAACAACTATACACAGTCATTAATACTTTAAAAAGAGACGATTACATAGAATTAAAACGCAAAGAGTTCACGTCTGATCATGATGATTTTTCTGCTTCGAACGATAAACGTCGTTCATTTTACAGTCTTAGGTCCGGGACATAAACGGAGAGAGTTCTTCTTACCGTGAACTCGGTTTAAGTTACCAGACAAAAGAATGTACGATTCAACAGGTTAGACAAGGACACTGTCACCTTGGCCCAGCGTGAAACGTACACCTGCTGTCGTAACAAGGTCTTGTTGTCATTGTTATGATTTTTGCGGCTCGTTGCCCAAGCCAATCAGGAGAAAGGCTCAGAGGAACGAGGGAGGTGGCCTAGCGAGAGGCGAAGGTAACTCGCCCCCCCCCCCTCTCCGGTTGACCCCGTTACCCAGAACAGGTGGCGGAGTGGGGGAAGACCACCCTCCTGGCTGAACCCACCACGCCGAAGTTTTTTTTCTTTGTATGTTTCCGAGGCTAGTCTGCGCCTCCTGACCCGTGTCGTTACCCCGAGAGGTGGACATGTCAGACAGCTACCGCCTGTGACACCACCGTTGTGACGTCAGTGCGTGCACCATGTGTTTTTGCTGACGGATCCAGTGGACAGCCTTAAATTCGCTAAAGTGGAGAGGAGACGATTTCCCCCAGGTGAGAGAATATGAGAGGTACGTGTTGATCCCTGATGTCTATGCTGAGTGCCCTCGTTAAAGACCCGTGTTCAATAAGAAAGTAGTGAGTTCCAGTATATTTTAAGCGTCACCAAAGAAGAAGCAAGCCGTTGCCTACATTGATGATATATTGATTTTCTCACAAACAATACAGGAGCGCGCTCAACACCTCGAAACGGTGTTTGAAGATAAAACTAGAAAAGTACAAGTTTCTACAAACTGAAACAGAGTATTTGGGATTTGTGATAAATCAGGAAGGGGTAAAACCAGACCAGAAGAAAGTAGAAGCAATCAGATCCATGGCACGACCCACCTGTGTGCGGGAGGTGAGAAGCTTCATATGCATGTGTAGCTATTACAGGAGATTCATTCCAAATTTTTCAAAAATTGCTGAACCCATCGTCACTTTCGGCAAAAAGTTTGCCAGGTTTCGTTGGAGTGATGAGTGTGAAAAAGCATTTCCTTTCCTAAAAGGAAGTCTCTCAGTTGTACCTTTGTTAGTTTACCCAGATACCAGTAAACCATATGTGCTGCACACAGAAGCCAGTGATACTTGCACTGGAACATGTTTGACACATTCCATTTTAGAAGGTGGAAAAGAAGAAGAAAAACCTGTTTATTTTCTCTCTCATAAACTTAGTGATACCCAGGTTAGATGGGCCACGGTTGAAAAGGAAGCCTATGCCATATATTATGCTCTGCAGAAACTAGACCATTTCCTACATAATTCAAAGTTCGTAGTAAAATCAGATCACAAGCCTCTGAAGTACCTGCTCGAGTCACCGATGCAGAACGAGAAGATACAGCTGTAGGCCCTAAGCATTTCTGGTTACAACTGTCAGACAGAATAAGAAAACACAGCTGTGGGCCCTAAGTATTTCTGGTTACAGGTTTCAGACAGAATAAGAAAATACAGCTATGGGCCCTAAGTATTTCTGGTTACAACTGTCAGATTGAATATGTGCCATGTCCTCAAAACGTACTCGCGGATCCATTGTCTTGAGTGCCAGAGGGTTCTCACGATGTAAGGGTTAGCAGTGAAACTGACCCTTTCGACATCAGTGACAACACCTTCAGAATAGAATCCATAAACTCAAACCGGTTTCAACCCAAGGAATTTCTTAGTTGTAAAATATGTTACATTATCACGGCACCACGAAGAACATGTAGCGCTATGTTGAAGAACCCACGGACGGGTTCACGTGCATCACGAAGAACATGTACCATTACGCGTTGTAATCCACCACACCGAGACATGCACCACTCTTAGACACTCCACGGACTCATGTTTTTGGTCCATCAATGTTTTATTTATTGTCGAGTGTGAATCAGAGTGGCGGCCGGTTTACAAACTCAGTGAATCTCCATGTCCCTCAGACTGTCACACTTCATCCGTCTGAGTCCTTTCTCCCTCTGGCCGTCCAAGGCCTACCAGGCGGAAAAACCAACAGGAAACCCCCTCCTTCCTTTCTATTTCTCTCCTTTCTTTTCTTCCTGCTAACTCCACTGGAGTTTATATATCAGTATTAAATTTCCCCTGCTGACCTTTTCCAAACTGCACGTGTGGCTGTGGTGGGCAACCGCATGCTTGGTGACCCTAGTGGACGATGCATGGTTTGGAGTTATGGCCCTTTTGTATATAGTTATTGAGTGGAGTTATGGCCCTTTTGTATATAGTTATTGAGTTGAGTTATGGCACTTTTGTATATAGTTATTGAGTGGAGTTAGGGCCCTTTTGTATATAGTTATTGAGTGGAGTTAGGGCCCTTTTGTATATAGTTATTGAGTGGAGTTATGGCCCTTTTGTATATAGTTATTGAGTGCTGCGCGGCTTAAAATGGTGTGTCTGACCTCCCAGTCATGTCTGGCCTGTTAAGTGTTAAGTTCAGGCTCAGATCTGTCTTGGATGGAATGTCCTCTTCTAAACTGTACTGTATGCCCCTCAGTAACCTACCTGCTCCCTACTGCCTGGCACGCATATTGTTACAAATATCGTCTCCCGAAGTGCCAGAAATGTCAGAGCTAATGATAAAGGGTTTTATAATGAAGGAAGAACAGAGAAAAGATCGGGTGATAGTAGAGACAGTGAAGTAATTAGAAGAAGACAAGTGACCATGTACAAGAAAAAGACATGTAATGATAGATGGTGTGTTACATTTAATTTCGCACCCTGATAGTGACCCACTGATTCGTCTGTATGTTCCATCACACCTCAGATCACTAGTGATAAAACAGTATCATGATGACAATGGTCACATGGGAATTATCAAAACCCATCGTACCCTGATGCAGAAATATTACTGGCCCAATATGAGCCAGGAGATTATTGAGTATGTGGATAAATGTGTCCTTTGCCAATCGAGATCGCTACAAAAGTCCAAAGTGCCTCTGCAGGAAACTGATATCCCACCTTACCCGTTTGCTATGATTAGCGTGGATGTTTCCAGGACTTACACAAGGATACATCGTCAGTTTTATAGACCATTTCAGTGGATGGCCGGAAGCGTTTGCTGTCCCTGATAAGACAACTCAGACCATAGGCCAGTTGATCTGTAATGAGATATTCCCTTGATACGGATGTCCGCTACAGTTGGTAACAGATAACGGTACTGAGAACGTGAACAAAATAGCAAAAGAAGTTACGGAGAATTTGCACATACATCACATCACTACGAGCCCATACCACCCACAAGCAAACTCAAAAGGGCAGAGATTTCACCGTACCTTGCATGGTGTCATGGCGAAAAAGGTTAGGGATGATCTCTCAACTTGGGATCTATTCCTAAATCAAACCCTAGCCGCTATTCGATTTAGTATCAGTGAATCCACCAAATTCTCACCGTACTTCTTGCTGTATAACCGAGTGTGTTGTCCTTCCTTTGGACACCATTCTGAAACCACGAAAGAAGCACCTGGGGGAGGAGGCTCATCAATATTTGCCGACTATTTTCACTTTTCTCTCTAGAGAACATGAGGCCGTTTCCTTGGTAACCCCGTGCACACGATGATACGTTTACGGCTATACAGTCAGCATTATTACTTGATAAATATTAGTAGCTGTCAAGTAATAACTTGCTAATAACTTGATAGCTTGCCAGTAAAGTGGTTTTATTTAATTAAGCTACTGTTTTTGAACTGTTCATGGCGATTCGTATACAGAACAGAGACAACTTCTGTCAATACGCTCGTTTTGAACTGATAATAGAAAATCCCCAAAACTAAAAGGTGGTCGGGACACAAATCACTGGTAAATCCGTGCACATGATGATACGTTTCCTGCCATACACTCGGCATTATTACTGGATAGCGTTGGTAGCACGCTGCCAGTAAAGTGGGCTGTTGTCGACGATGTTTTTTGCTGTTACTGTCGAAAATGTCTGTTGCTGTTGCTGTCGACGATCTCGCCATCGCTGTCGCTGTCGCTGTTCAAATTTAAGCTTTGTCTTTTGTACTGTTCATGACAAATCGTGTACAGAACAGAGACAACATATGTCAATACGTTCTTGTTGAGCTGATAATAGAAAATTCCCATACAGCAGGGTGCTTGGGACAAAAATCATTTTCTATCACTTTGATCAAGGAAATAGTAGCCCAAGACATGTTTGTGTAGAAGATCTGTGTCACACCCATTCATTCATGTACGCACTCAGTCACACACTCACACACACACAATTGCTGTGGCCTGTTCTTTCGTTCACCTCAAGCAATCCGCAATCTCCACTACACAAAAGGTTTACAACACAACACACCTGTAAAAGTTCAAGACAGGACATCCCGTACTAATTTATTTAAATCGGTGAAACAGCGAAATCGCCAAACAGCGAAGGTAATCCAGCGAATTATTGAGGAATACTGAATTCCCTCAGACAGACTCTAAAGAATGAGACGTTATTCTCCATCCGCTGGAAGACTAATCCACAGGGGAGAGATATTACCTGTACTGAAGATTAGCTGGGAGCAACACATTACTCCTTGCCACAAAATCACTTCTGTGGGAATCAAAATTCTCGAGGAAGACTCATACACACACCACACACAGGTAAGTCCTTTTCACACCTTGTGGCTGTCACCAGTTACTCCTTATTCCGCCTGTTGCTCGCTTCTCCGGCTAAAAATCTCCCGCTTCGTACGCCTGCGACGCTGGCCTGAGACCGGCCCGAACATTTCTCCTTTCTACTCTCAGACTCCCACTCGTCCCCACACTTCCTGTGAGTTTCGCTCATCCTCCCGTCGTCAGCTTGTTTCAGCGAAATCCGCTCATCTACCTCCACCCCCACGAGAAAAAAACATTCAACCAAGACTGTCACGGACGAACGATCCGTGACAAACGTCCACAAGTCAGTACCACCTCCCCTCCTCCTGTTAATTAGTTAACTCCCTTTAACAACCTCCACAAGTCAGTACCACCTCTCGTCCTCCTTCTAACTAGTTAACTCCCTTTAACAACCTCCACAACTCAGTACCACCTCTTCTCCTCCTGCTAATTGGTTAACTCCCTTTAACAACCTCACAAGTCAGTACTGCTGTGGTATTGCTCTACCGTGTGTCTAGGGGTATTGCGTTTATGCGTTTCCACTAGCCTGCTCGTTAACTAGAGTTACAACAACATAAATGTGTCCAGATCGCTGCCTAATTTTGTCAATTTCCACACCGGCTCAAGGCCCCACCCCCTTACTTGTCACGTGCACAACTTAATAAAATTGAATTATGTGTTTTCTTATATTTTTTGCAGGGATAAGAGAAGATTTTAGGTTTACTCCTAGATTAAGATTTTGAATAGCATTTTTTAGTTCATCTTTTTTCTGACTGTTTAGGCTACATTCTAGCTTAGATTATGTTCCGGGTTCAGCGTGGCCTATGCTGCATAGAGTTTACTTCTCACACGTCACGAATGAGTGTTTAATGTCAATGTCTGCTCCTGGTGTATTTTCTATTTCTTGAGCGTTCCTCTGCACGATTGGTTGTGGAGTGGTATTGCCCGTACGGTGTTCGTGTGTAGCTGTGTAGATCTGCTTTACTGGATGTTATGCGTGCAGACATTGTATCTTGTAGCAGAAGTTTGCTGCCCTTTCCTGGGGGGGGGGTGCAGAATTGCTACGGAATTACATTGTTAAGATATTACACTAACAGGAGATGGAGATAGTGTCAGTGGTGTCACTGTGGTTTGAGGCTGCTATTCAATCCTGGGTCATGTCTGACGACGTTGTGCAGTAAAATATTTTCGATCTTTTGATAGAAACCTTATCTGGGAGATCTTAAGTGACTAAGTCTGGGACACTGTACCCATTATAATACTGAGATCTCGTGATAAACACAGACTGAAAAAGGAGTACAGAGGGGGAGAAGAGAGGGGTGAATGAAAGAGACGAGAAACAGCCTCAAGGAACAATGTTCTTAGATTCTAGCGTCACTAGGGACGAGGCAAAGTGGGATGGATTTAAGTCACATGATGACCCCATGCCACACTATATAAGTCGAGGTGGTGGTTGTAGGTCACTGGAGGGTCCCCGACGACAGACTCTGTCCTGCGCCTTGTTGTGTGCTCCACGGCGCGTCAACCTCAAAGAAGCAATTTTGGAGCAGTAAATGTGACGAGAAGGGTTTTATATTGCAAGAGGTGAGAGAATGTCAATACCAGTTTCTTTTTGTTAACATGAAGATAAAAATGTTGCTTTATTAATTTATTATCGCCAACATTTCTTACGGATTTTGTTGCTCAGTGGCATAGAATTTATTTCAGTGTTCGAATTATTAGCACATCCGCACCAGTTAAAAACTTGGAAGGAACAGTGTTACTCACATATTATTCTACAAAGATATTTTTTGTGACGGGACTTTAATCACATGCTGCTCACGTGTGACCGGGCTTTCATCACATAATAATATAGCGCCGAATGTGTGTTTGTGGCTTCGTAAGTTATACAAATCCCCATGCCTGGACCGATTCACACCAAATTAGGCAAGCGGGTTTCTTTTCACCGGCAGATGTCTATAGACCACATTAGGACCCTGTACCAAGGCGCACACAATAATGAAATAATAAATATGACGACACCCTTACCAAGTCATGTAGACAGCGATCAGCGTGCAAGGGAGATCACCAAAGAGTGTTAGTAAAGGAGTAGGGGTGGGGATTACAGAAGGGATGAGGTCGACAGGGTCACAAAAACCCCGGGCGGCGAAGGGTCCCCTGGCTAGTTTTCTAGCAAAGTTCCATTTGCAGCAATTAGCTAATCATTTAAGTGCTGCGCTGTTCACGGAAAGCTAACGCCGTCACATTGAAGTACATACCGATAGCCCTGTCCGGGTACAGAAAACCTGGCCACTCGACCTTGCGCCCAATTAAACATCCCAAATTCTAACAATATGACATTTGATTCCGTGTTTAAAATCTAGTTAGGAAGCCGGTTACTCTAATATAAGGCGAGTGGCCTTACTATCCCCACGTGTTGTAACTGGTATACGGCGTGAGAAGTATTTGATACAGAAAAATAACCGGCGACATGTCTACAACGGAAAGTGTTAAATCTCTGTTAGCCTGGGTGGCATAATAACACCCAACATTAACTCAAGCCCATTACATAACTTCACATAACAATGTGTCAGAAGTGGGGTCTCAGTATAAAGCAGGTTGCGGTATGACAAAGTTTCCTAGTCGCCTATAAGTCCCCAGTCTACGTATGATGTCGCTCAACATTCTTGTGTACGCCGTGTTGTGGTGTTACTGTGTCGTGTGTCTAGGGGCATTGCTTTTATGTACTTTAAATAGTCCTGTGTTAGAGAACTACGACAGTAAAAAAATACGTGTCAAGAAGGGGGAAACTAGGGGATAGCTGTAGAATTTATGCCCCAGCTATTACCTGTCACTACTCTCATGACGTTTATTGCCTGTTTAGCTCCCTTGGTTATTTTCTCCACATACCGATTCCAGCTTGCATTATCGGCACAGACGACCTCTAGAAATTGAATCAGGTTACTGTAATTAATAGCTGTTTAACTTTAGCTGTGGGTAATCTATCTTCTGGTGGATCTTCTAGATTTTTGGGCGGGCTAAAATTTCTTTCTGATATTTCTTTGTGTGTTTTAAAGTCAGAGTCTAGATTTAAGCTTGAGCTTGCTTCTTGAAACACCTCTGCCAGGAGGTTAGATTTCCCTTCATTTGTTTCATACTTTTGTTTGTCTTTTAGTAGGGTGGGCATGGTGGTCCTGGGACCATTGTTAAGTCTTTTAATTTTTTCCAACTCTCATTTAGGTTCGAATTTAGGTCTAAGGTTTCTGTGAACTTGTGCCATTCTTCTCTTTTGGCTTGTAGTATAGTGGATTTGGCTAAGGATTTTGCTTTTAAGTATTCTATCCTATTTTCTACATTTGTATGTTTCTTCCATAATTTTAGTGTGCTTTTGTTTGTTTTTCACAGCTAGCTCACTTTCTTCCACCAAACTTGACCCACAAAATTTTTAGTTTTGTTAATGCCTACTGGTGTAGCCATTTTAACTGAGTTTATTATGGCTTCTGTCAGCTTTTTAGTTTTGGCGTATACATCATCTTCGTTGTGCCAATTGTCTCTTATTTCAGTTTCTGCGTACTGATCCCAGTTGGTAGGCTTGGTATGTAGTCTGGTTGGTTCATCTTGCGGTTTGACTGGTTCTGCTTCTAACATGGAAATTAAAATTGGGAAGTGGTCGCTACCTAGTGTCTCATCACCATTTACTTCCCAGTCTAAACTGTCAGCTAGGGTTGGGGTGCATAATGTTAAGTCTATTGTTGGCATTTGGTCTGAATTGCCCTGACAAAGATGTGGGTGGGTTCCCCATTATTGAGTAGCACTAAGTTTGTGTTGTCTATAGCCTCTTCTATCATTTTCCCTCCCTTATCAGATTTGGGTTTGTTATGGTCCCAGAGCATATTTTTAGCTATAAACTCTCCCAGTATCAAATATCCTGAGCTAAATACTTTTGTCAAATCCTCTACTGGTAATGTATTATATTTGTTAGGTTGCGAGATGTACGCATTAACTATCTTGAGCTTTCTACCAGATGCCAGTGTAATCTCAGCTGTTACCATCTCTATTTCTGGGTTTATGTTGTGGTTTATTTCCGTTGCTGCGATGCCATTTCTAACATATATTGCTACCCCTCCTCCTCTTTTAGGTGTAGGTCTAGATTTGAATACTGGGGGGATAGTTATATCCACAGAGTGGGATAGGGTCCTTGGTAAAGTTTGTTTCTTGATGGGCAATAACTTCAGGCATGTTATTTTGTATGAAGATTAGAAATTCTATTTGATTGCTATTTAGTGCCCTGCAGTTCCACTGCATAAACCTCACCACTCGAACATCCATTTTAGATCAAAAAGTTCATTAATCCTGACAGTGTTTTTAGCATGCTTGTTAACAATGACATTTTGGGTTTGAGGTTAAAAGTTATCATTCTGGGTGATCTTGCTTATGTATGTGCTTTATGTTAGGAAGGCTTTTCTTTCCCCTAGTTAGATGAGACTTCATAAGTTGATAGTCTGGTTAGATGCTATCGAATGTGTTAGCAAACGGGTTTTAAATTTTAAATTTCCTTATTTGAGAGTTTGGTTTAGCAGTTAACAATTTACAAACGATTAAGAAAACGTCCTCACTTGGCTCTCCACAACCCGATCGCGCCTCGAAGCCGTCGACTATGGTGAGTGATTTGCTGTCTCAACCACGTGTTCACTGGTCACCGCAGATCACTCGAATGGGTCTCCCTCTAAATCAGATCTCCAGAGATCAGATGGACTCGGCGATTCACAGGTGGTGGTGGTAGTGGTGGTGGTGGTGGTGGTGGTGGTGGTGGTGGTGGTGGTGGTGGTGGTGGTGGTGGTGGTGGTGGTGGTGGTGGTGGTGGTTATTTAGAGGGACAGTGCTTCCTCCTGGCGGTGATTTCACACAATGTGGTTTAGACATCAAAAGAAACGATTACACACGATTAAAAGTGAAGAGTCCCTGCTGGTCATGATCATTTCTCTGGTTTCCAACGATAAGGTCATTCATCACACAAGTCCCAGGTCCCAGACAGAGTTCTTCTTACCATGAACACGGTTATAGTCACCGGACAAAAGTAGATGCGACACCTTGATTATCCCCTTCTTACCGTGAACACGGTTATAGTCACCAGACAAAAGTAGATGCGACACCTTGATTATCGCCTGGTCCAGGAAGTGTTGCTGGACCCACGTCCTTCGACTAACACTTGCTGCCCAGAGTTGGCGGCAAAGTAAGATACAAGTCACGTACGCTTGTATTTGCGTTGACTGTGCAAGCAAAACAAATTTTAAATGCTTGTATTGAATAAGGGAATGTTTGCCCGTTGGATGCACGTGAAATAATGAAGTTCAACGTTTTGCGAGCAGTAAAGGTTTTGATCTAGTCAGGTTGTTGCAGCTCACTGCAGGCGAGATGTAACTATATTGCTAATCTCTTGTCCGTCAAACCCTACGTGTCCAACAACAAACTTTTGTGTGTGAGAGCGACAGAGTGTGTTGTGTATTTTTTTATTATCTGTTTCCGCTAGAAAGAAAATGAATTTTTTTGTATCCTGTTTGTGAATGGAAACGTATCGAGCTCTTAATAACTTAATTGTTAGCAACACAATTGGCAATCTAACATTTTATTCCTCTCTCTCTTTGTCGTGGGGTTAAGAGGGATGTCAGTGTCAGTGTCAGTGTCAGTGTCAGTGTCAGTGTCAGTGTCAGTGTCAGTGTCAGTATGTCTTAGTTAATAGAAATCTATTTTAAAAAATCAGTACGAAAAGCATTATTGATTGTAAGGTTTGCTATAAAATACATTAAGGGAAGTGACACATTGTCTTTAAGTCACTGACAACTCATTGTATCATCATGTTTATTCTGGTGACGCAACGCAACGCCCACTCACAGTCTTAGTAGAGCGGACAGTGAAGACGGTGTGTAACCCTCACTCCTGGCAGTGAGCAGCGTTCACCGGACGACAGAGTACTTCAACATTCAGGCAGTAGGTTCTGTTTCTGACAGACACTGTCAGCCATGGGTCAAGCCCCGTCTGATTTGCTACAGGTAAGACAATGACACTGTCACCTTGATTCAGCGTGAAATGTACACCTTCTGTCGTAACAGGTGCTTGTTGTCAACACATCACACTTACACAAGGTCTTCAATGAGTCATAAACAGGAAAAATAAACAATTTTGATCAGAAGTAGATGTAGTTGTATCAGTATAAATTTTGTAGAATAGATCGCATAATGTCAGTAAAACTTGTAGAATTAACCCTGAGTCACACTATCTGCGCATTAGTATAATTTGTTGTTCCTGTATTTTAAAAAATTCTTTAAGCTTGTGATTAATATCCATACAAAGGACGAAGAAGAAGAACCATCTCTTACCGAGGGAGATACAGTGGCTGGCACACACAGGAATGTGGGTGAGTTGAGCACAGAAGTATATCAGGGCATGCATTTAAACTATTTTACCCTGAGCTGGCGTCTGATTGCAAACTTTCACACGACCAGCTCCAAAAACAGGTTTATGTGACATGCTGTTTGATTTTAATCTGGATGTTTTGATTACTTAGTGGGTTTGTATGACATAGTATGTGTGTGTTATGAAGCAAGGTTTTCATATAGAATTGCTCAGGTTATTAACACATCCGGCTAACAGAAGAAAAAAACAATAAAAAGGTTACCATCAATGACTAAAAATGTTTCGGTCAAGTTTACAATCAACTTTTGCTACAGCCCAGACAAAGATAGGTACGCCTATATTCTAACATTTTTAAACTAAAGTTTGTCTTGAGTGTGCGATGGTTCTGATATGCAAGTTAAAAATCAGCTTTTCTAAAATTGTGGCTATAAAAATGTCCACAGTGACCATCAGACTGATACTTCCAGGAAGAAAAAAAAAGTTTGGGCCGATTTAGACGCTTCACATTTTCGTTGCTTTCAAGGCCAAGAAAGTCTGGATTCAAAGCGCTAGCATTTATATGCAGCAAGAGACACACGTACTTTGACCCACTTGACTGCGGTCATTTAAGCTTCAGAGCTTGTACTTGAAACTACTTGAAACGGTTCTCAAGCTTTGAAGCATCTCGGAACCGGGCCTGGTCAAGAGTTTTGGTGGAGAAAATGGCTTTCTTTTCAAAACTTTGTCGTCTAAAATCTGCTGCGAGTATGTAACATCCATGCTCCAAGAACTTCACTGGCTTCCAGTAAAGTTCCGCATTCAGTACAAGATAGCTGTGCTATTGTATCGCCACTTTGATGGTACTCTCCCACCGTATCTGTCGTCTGTGTGGTGGTATTCTCTCTGTCGTGTCTAGGGGTACGGCGTTTATGTGATTTGCTAGTCTGCTCGTTAACTAGAGTTACAACAACATAAAAATATATCAAGAAGGGGGAACTAACAATGTGATCGCTGCCTAATTTCGCCAAAGCTCAAGCCCCCACCCCCTTGCTTGTTACGTGCACAACTTAATAAAAGAGGGCAGCGATAAAATACTATACTATTTATTAACAGTTACAACATAGAGAATTCTACTACACAATGAATGATGCTCCAATATACATCTACTGACTTAAACTCACTTTCATGATGCTGGATAGGCCAGAATTTGTCAGAATTTTATTTTCTTCCTTCACCCTCAATGGGGTATGAAGACAAAACATAAGCAACAGTACAACAAAGCAATAAAAGGTGAGCAGAAATTCACTTTGATAAGCAAACGAATTAACAACCTATTCCTATAGGAATACCGCAGACGCCACGTCTCTCAGCTCCACGATCTCAGCAACGGTCCGAAAAGCGCGAGTTCTTTTTCCATCAGACAAGAGTCACCCCTGTTGCAGAAATCTGCTGGTTCTCTTGCGTCCACGTCGCGGATAATGGTCGTAATCTCCTGTAGTTACTGTCCCAGAACTGGATTCGGCAATTTGCTCTGACCACTCGGCATTCGGCGTTCGGTACCCGGCATTCGGCGATCAACATTTGCTGTCGGGTGCCTATATAGACCGGAACTCGGACTTGCAAGAACGCACTACCCGTTCGGGGTGGTGGACGGCGGCCCGGAGGGTTCTTCGCCCCCACTTCGCAGCAGACCCCCTCTCTCAGGGTGACGGGTCAGCCGGGGGATGGGGTGCGGGTTCTCCTCGCTCTCAGCCGGCTACCTTCCCCGCTCCACCGCCCGGTCTCTCCTGGCTGTTTCAGCGAGCCAATTGGGTCGACCGTAACACTTTGCTCTACCTCCTGATTGGGTAGGCAACTAGACGCCAGAAAAATCATGAGTCTGTTCTTTCCACCTACCGCCCGCTAGACAACTCAGGTACTCCTACGAAAAACTTCCTATAGTACCGAGAACCAATCTGAAAGCGTTCGGTCAGCGTTCTCTTAGTTTCGCTGCCCCTAATGTCTGGAACTCCTGACGGTTAAACTCCGCGATCCTCCTTCTCATGCTTCATTCAAAACAATCTTTCACCTCGCTTTTCACTGATTGTACCGAGCGGGTTGGTAATGCTGCTCTAGGGAGACAGAGAGAGAGAGAGAGATCGAGTGTGTGTGTGTGTGAGAGAGAAAGAAATTGTGTGAGAGAGAGAGAAAGAGAGATTGCGAGCTTGCGAGTGTGGTTGGCGGTTGCTTTCTTGGTTGGTTTTATGTGGTTGCGTGTGGTGATACTGTGGTTGGTTTTGTAAAGCACATTCAGCCCTTCGCGAGAATACCGCTCTAAAATCCTATTATTATTAGCTTTGAAAACCACAAAACTTTGAACCGTCTAAAACTGGTCCTAAGGATGGACAATCATATGTGACTATTTGTGATGGAGCGGGTGGCTCAGCAAAATTCTTTCTTTCCTCTCGCTCTCCCTCAACAAGGCGATCTTTGCCAGTCGCCGCCGGTAGGGGTCTCTCTCAATGGACGGCCCTTTCCGATCCTTTCATTTTGGTTCTTCCCCTTGTCTGGTTCGCACCCCCCCCCCCACTTTTATAGGGTGAGGGCGGGCCACGACGGGGCACTGTGAGGCAGTAGCATACAGCCAGTAGAATGACATGTCCTATCGGGGGAGGAGGAAGAGGGTAAGGGAAAAGAGGGTAATGTGAGTGTGTAAGGGGGGTGTTGGAAAGAGACACAGGAGAGGGAGGAGGGGAGACACGACTTTTTATCCCCTCACACACACACACACACATCTCTTTCCCCTCCCCCCTTCACCAAGGGTTGCTTGTTGCTTTGCTTGCTGTATACTCACCTGTACAGTGTAATCCTGGAATTTCTCAGACCCAAAAAATGATCATTGTAAAGTCATTTTAAACAACATTGTCTTGTTTTTCTTGTCATATTATTGTTTTTAAAACAAGTATTATAAACAAATTTTTATGTCAATACCATGAATACAGCATTTTTACTTTGAAGGTCCTTACGATGTTGAACCAAAGTTAAGGTGTTTTCAAAAGTCATTTAAGATATAAATGGCATGTTGTTGTTGTCACGATATTCTAAGCTATTATTTTAGAAACAAGTATACATATATATATATATATGTCAATACCATGAATATGAAATTTTTACTTTGAAGCCCCTTCCGACGACTGTGAAGCCAGTCCACATGACGAGGATCAGGCTGCCGACGACATTCAAACGGGAAAGAGCGCAGAAGACGAATCCCTAGCTAAGCACATAAAGGGAGACGACAAGGACAAAGAAATACAGACCAACACTTCCGTGACTGCTGATTCCATGTGCTATTCGGTTGAATACAAAATCACTGTTGATCTTCGGGAAACAGCTGCGAAAGGTCCACAGCACGTTATGGACCGCATGTCACGTGGCTCTGATAGCCCCGAGTTCAAAACTTGGGAAGCTGTTGGAAGAAACGAGGCCATCGCTCAGTCACCCGTCTTCGGCGAGCTCTGGCAAAACCGGTTTCGTTTCTGCTCTGAAGGAGCCACTCTAAAAAGACCAGGATCTGGTGTCGTTCTCCAGGTACCTCCAGGTGCCATAGAGGATCCCACAAACATTTCTGTCCACGCTGCCATCTGCACTAACGACGTAAACGTCAAGGAACGACTAGACCTGCCCTCCATAGAAACCGTCGTCAGTCCACTGGCCGAGTTTTGGGCAGAACATGACTTTCGCTTCAAGACACATGTTCAGGTCACCTTGCCAACCTGCCTGCCCTCTGACTATGACGTCAACCGTGTGCACGTCTATTGCATAAAAAGTGAAGTTTCAGAAGGGCAACTGATTGTCAGGAAATTAGAAAGATGGGATGCACTGCCACAGACCGCTGACACAAAGACACAAGAAGCCTATTTCCACGTAAATGAAAACAGAGAATTACAAGTGATGACGACACATTTTAGCGGCTACTTATGTACTTACTGCGGTCTTATTCAGAACATTCAATTCGAGGTCTTCGCGTCTCCCAAGCATAGAAACGGATCCGTTGAAGTATCCCTTACCGCACACCTTTGGGATAAGGTGCAGCTTCCAGACTATAACGAGGTGAGGAAAACATCGTTGTAGGGACTTTAAGAATTGAGGAAATGGCAAAGGAGGTATGCAAGGGGTAGGGTTGACATGCACGTCAATCGAGTAATATTAATTCATCTATCTCTCTCTCTCTCTTCCTCTCTCTTTCCTTCTGTGCGTTGAGAAATAAAGGATAAATAAATATTTGCACGGAAACAGTGCTACATGGTTTTAATATATAACAGAAAGTCGTTTGCATTCGAATGAATTTAAACATGCACGAATGCATCCGTGAACCACATGTTACTAAATATATGAAATGTTAACGAAATATTTTTCTTTGAGTTTATATTATCAAATTGTAATATGCTAGGCTTTCTTGGTTACTTTCATTTATTTCTCTGTTGCATTATCTTATGTCGTCATTTTTTCCTGAAAATGGTATCATAGTAATGTACAGACAGATATGCAAAGAGGCAGTCAGGCACACAGCCATACATACAGAGAAATATAAAAATCGAAACAATATTGATTGCACATTTTCATGGGATGCAGGCACCCGAAGCCAACAGAGTGATACAGCAACTCTTTCAGCTGAAACAGATGTCCAAGCAAACTGAGCTTCATGTTGAGTTAGTCGTGGATGAAGAAGAGACGAACATGTGGCAGTTCAAACAAACACCTTATCCAAAACAAGTAGGTATTTCTGAACAAGTCTTTGAGATCCACTAGACCCTATAAAGTTTTTTATGCTTATTATATGTTCAGACATCATCAACCTGTATAGATTTTGTTTAGACAAAGCAGAAATTTCTTGTCAAATACCCAAAATCAGAATTTAAAACAAGGGAACTGTACCAAGCTAAGTCATTTCTTAGCTTGGTCCAGTTCCCTTGTTTTAAATTTTAGAGAGGCTTTTCCTCCAACCGGCAGTCACCTGTTTTTCTTGTACAAAAATCAGAATTTCAGCATACTCTGCATCAAACTATGAAGTGCCGTGACAAGATGTGCCTTTCTCAGCATCCATGTGTGGGTCATGGAAATCACAGTAAACAAGTTCGGACAAACAACCTTACACAGTGTTCGACTTCACTGTGTGATGCGGCCACATTGGCAGTAGCAAGCAGTTATCTTGGCCGCATCCACCTATTATGTTTATGTCATCGTCATTTGCTATTGCCAATGTTTTAAAGACGCGGAAATCTCTTCACGTATCGTTGTATCATTAGCAGATTGCTATTTATTGATTCATTTCATTTGCTGCTTAACGTCCAGTCGCGAACTGTGTGCCTATCAGGACGGTGTTGCTTAGTTTACGTGCTGCAACACGTGGGACTGCTGTCGCAACACAGGCTTATAGTTCCACCGAGTTACATCACACTGAAACAGGTCCAACCAGTCCTAATACTGTTCCGTATAGTGCCAGGCGTCGGGCAGGGCAGCAACTTGATGGCCAATTTTTAAGTCTTAGGTATGACTTTGCTGGGTTGCGAATCACCGACCTACCGCCTCGGAAGCCGACGCCTTGACCTCTAGACCGCCGAGGCGGTATAAACAGGGCAGCTAGGAATCCCCGGTACGACGCGCCGCGTTTGTGTCAGGAATCGTGTCACGTGCGGATGAGTAATGTGTTCTCGTAAAACCTGGATATATCTTTTAAAAAAATTAGTAGAAATAATTAGATTTTTAAACTGAGCTGAACTTTACTGAAGAGGCATCGTACTGGTAAAAATAATATTTAAGGACCAGCGACAAACAAGTGCGAGTGAAGAAAAAGTACATTCAGATAGTCACGTCACCTCACCCCCCCCCCCCAACCATCACTACCAATCTCCCACTCCCCCAATCAATTTTAATGAAAAACATTCGAAAAAAGTCAGCGCAATATTTAAATCTGTCAAAACGATTCTTAAATTAAAAAATTCTAAAAAACATTATATTTCATAAAAAGTAATATTCATAATGTGATCTTTCCTTTAAGTAAGAATATATATGTACACATATATATATATATATATTGCTATTGAACTGTTTTGAAAGTCATAAGTATAGCTTTGCTTTA
>SMGT01003187.1:79465-98325 GCA_004794575.1 Lanistes nyassanus
GGTCTTTAAGGCACAAATACTCTTGTCTTCATCCACTTTATCATAGTAAATTTGCGAAACAATGTCATTTTGCTCTTCAGCGTGTAATTTGAAGAGTAAATCTAGCATTTCTCAAGTGACAGACCACATGTAGGGACACATCTTTCAAGTTATTACCAGAAACCAGTCGCGGCAGTTTAAACACAGAAAAGGGAAGCAACTCGTGAAGAAATGAATCAGCTTTCTAATGCAGGAGTTCTTTACCTTAGACGATTAGCGATTCCCCGTAAATAAATTTTCAAAGTTGCATCGTTTATTTCCCGTCTGTGATAGTAAGCGTGACCTATGCTGTATCGTTTATTTCCCATACACAGCGCCAATGTGTTAAAGCCCTTATTTCCTCTCCAGCACCACAGAAGAAGATTTAAAGAGACCACCTTGCTGCTATGGCATTCAGTACTTGATTGTTTACAGTAAAAATAATTTTTACCTTAAAAAATGAATGGTCTAACTGTTTGATAGAAGATCTTAATTTTTTTATTTTAGTTATTCAAAGCCCTAGAAGCTACATGCCACTCAGCATCTTCTCACTGTTTACTTTGAAAGAGAAATCCGCTGTTTAAGTAAGGTTGTATTTTAGAGTACTTTTACTTGTCTGATCTGAATGAAAAATTAAAATAATAAATGTTTTATTCTTCAGACCTTTGGTCTTAACTTCGACAAAGCAAAGTGCAAGCACTGCCCAGGAGAGGTAATGAAGTACAGCGAGCTCGGTCCTTTCTGCCCCACCTGGAAACTGAAGAGTGAGAGATGCCAAGAGGAAGAAATGCCTTCAACACTAGACGTTATCCTTCGTATTTCTCATGTACTGACGGGTAATTCTCTAATAGGGGACCCTACGGAGAGACACCTCACAATTGATGTCGAGGTAATATAAATGTTTATACTTTTATTATTGTTTTCATGTCTTTTTGTACCCCTTCTACCCCAACCCATTTTCTTTATCTCTCTCTCTCTCTCTCTCTCCACACCCCGTGGGCATGCAGTCCCTGATGTCTTAGTCTTTGATGTGTGTACGGTTAGCTGTTGCGTAAGATTTCTCTTTTTTTAAATTTCTGTCTAGTTTCTATTTACCTACACGACACTTCAGGTTAATTAACATTCTGCTTTGAAGCGTACAACAGACATGTTTCTTAGCCATGTCTGATCCTGACTGTGTCTGTTTTTTCTGTTTTCTTTTTCATCTGTCCATGCGTGGATGTTCGTGTCCATTGAGTTTGACGTGACGTATTGTGTATATAGTACGTGGTGACGAATAGTGTATTGTACGTGGTAACTTCCTTCTTTAAGCTGACCAATACAGAATAGTTCACTTATCATTAGGGTCTTTAGGCAAAACCCCGCAATTCGCACCAATCAATGTTTGGTTCTATGGCAAGTAACTACTAGTCTGAAGAAAAGGCCTCGTGATTTTATGTTTGTTTTGTGTCCAGTTAGCTTTAGAATTCTGATTTCGACAGACTTGTTTTTTGGCTGTACTTTGAGGTCTGTGCCGATAGCAGGTTGTTGTGTCCCTTCACTTTTACCCTGTAACGACTACTGCGATTTGATATGATTTGGTTTTCGTTGTCACCAGAGAAAACGTTTCTGAACTGAGGTTTCGCAGCTTCCTCGGGTAGATTTTTTTTTTTTGGGGGGGGGGGGGGGGGAGAAGTCCTATTTAAAGGTTTTACCTGCCTTTTCAGTTTTTTCTGCACAAACCGCCTCATCGGAGGGTGCTATAGATTATACAGAATAATTAACCTCGTTTTAACCGTTAGTATACCAAATTGTATAAAAACCCCACAAAACAATAATCTTCAGAGACATCATTTGAAACATTATGGTTTTTAACGGGAAAAGTATTCCTGGAGAAAAAATGATACCTCGTCGAACAAGGTCGGCAGATTTCTCGATACTTAAAATGGAAGAGGTGGAAATATATTTTAACAGCATAATTTAGATGCAGCTGCCAGAAAAGTTCACTAGTCTATCATGGCTTTATCATGTCTATCAAAAGAAATATTTAGTAATTAAATCATAAACGGATATAACCTTGAAAGTGAAAGGTATCATCATGCCGAGTAAAATAAATCGTCGTCTGGGACTGCAATTTATACATAGCCGAGGCACACCGGCAGCTACATGACACCACCTTCTACGAGCCTCACACTGCCCAAACACCTGCGGCCGACACGAAAACGATTTCTAAAGTGATCCTTACCTCCATTGACTCGGCTGATTTACCAGCATCAGCCAAACTTCTCATCAAGAAAGACACGAAACAACTGTCCTTCTATTTACTGCCCAAAATACATGAAGATAACAACCCTGGCCGACCCATTGTCTCTGCTTGCAGCTGCCCCACAGAGAACATTTCCCATTATTCGCACTCTCAACACCCGCTTCACATAACATCTAGCCGACACTAAACACTGCAGAAACACACCAGTTGCACGTCACTTCAGCACACCCCCACACACAGCCGACAACATAAGGGTCTGTGGTATCTGGAAAATGAAGGGCGACTCCATTGACCGTAAGAATATGGAGTCCTACTTCATTACCCATTTCGGTACCATGGCACCTACTGGACTCAACCTAAAACACTGACCCTCCCCCTCATTTCCCTTAACCCCCTCACCCCTCTGTCTCTCTCTAACTTTTTCTCTCACCTCTTTCCCACTCTCTCTCACCGACGCCCCCTTACCCCCTTTTCTCTCTCTTTCTCTCTCCCCCGCCCACTCTCCACCCCCACCCTTCCCTACCCTTTCTTATCCACCTTGCGATTGGCTGCCCCTCTTTTTAACCTTTCTTACTCATTCTCCCCTGGTCATTCTCCTGCTATGCAGCCTACGCGCCACTTCTACAGCAGATAAGTCTTTTTCCTTTTCGTTTTTTCGTCGTTTGTATGTCGTCCTGATGAAGGGGTAGTACCCCGAAACATGTAGATTGTCTTCGTCTTTGTCCCTTTTCTAGCTGGGTACAGTTCCCTTGTTTTACATTTTATTTGGGCTTATCCTCCAAGCGGCAGTCACTTGTTTTTCTTTTAAAATAAATAAATCAATGGCTAGAAGGTCACCAAACTCGAGTGTTGCGTAACCAATTCCAGGTTTAACTGTGGCGATTTTTTTTTAAATTTTTGACTCGAGAAATTTTAGTCCCATTGCCTAATAGCTTTGATGGAAAAAAATATATACAATTTCAGGACTGGGATTATATTTTGAACTTTATTTGCATAACTCAGATAACTACTGTTTCGTGTTTCAGTCACACACTGAAGATGAAACCCCCCGTGAACATCAAGTGATGCCGCCTGTCATCAACATTGCAAAAATGAGCGGAAATCTCTATATCGCTAATGAAACAGTCAGACAAGACAGCTGTGACGCAACGCAGGTCTCTGATATAACGCAGGGAGAGAAAAAAATCAAGTGTAAAGACACTGGTACATGACCATTAAACTGAAATCACTGTTACTCCAGCAAACCAGCAGCACCACTGCTAGAATCATGAAGGAACTACCTGAAATAAAAGCTGTCTCAGAAAAACTGGGACCTCGATCTCAAGCCTATGCGAGAAAGTAATGATGAACACACAGTCGCAAACTAGATGCGCATCAAGACAACGTCTGCCACACCTAAGACAACAGTCACAACACACGCTCCAGTCCCGCCCAGTCACATTATACTGACACCGGGCCAACCAGTCCTAGAACTGTTCCCTGTAGTGCCAGGCGTCCGGCAGGGCAGCTACTAGATTGTCAATGTCTATATCTTTGGTATGACTCGCTGGGGTGCGAACCACCGACCTCCAGCCAAGGAAGCAGATCCCGACGCCTTAGGCTGTTAGACCACCGAGGCAGTCTCTGCTGAAACGGGCTTACAGAGCAAGTTAACATTCTCATATTTGCACTGAAGAACTCTGTTCTCTCTATCTGCTCTCTTTTCTTTCTCAATATTTCCGCATACACATCATAACATTATTAGAACAGAACATACAGCATCATAACGTTATTAGAACAAAACAAAGAATGTGGTGGAAACGCAAGTACCGACGAGGAGAGAGACAAACTAAAATGACCGTTTGGAGAATAGCAGGTGTTAGGGATGGGGCGGGCTATTAGAGGGACGGGAAGGAAAAGAAAGACAGAGGATTTTACAGGTTGATATATCAGAGAACTTCTTACAAGAACAAAGATAACTTATCGCGAATCACTCCTCCGAAAAAAAACTTCGTTATTGGAGTGTTTCGTTATATGCTTATCCCCCCTCCCTTTGAGTTATAGCGTTAAAAGTCCTACAATGCAGGTATTTGATAAAGACCTGTAACAGTGTAAGTTTGAAGGGAATACATTATTTTGGGGAAGTGTGTTTGATGTTTCAAGAAAAAATGTTGTCATTTTTTCACTCAAACCTTTTTTTACTTGTTAAAAAATCAGACATTGACAGTCGATGACATCATTTGGCATTACTGACGATTATTCTCTTGTATCATTGAAAGTGTGTTAATGCCATACACATTCTGATCTCAAGGAATGTGCCCCCTTCAACTTATTCCTTTCCATTTGTCTTTGTTTGTGTGCTTCACCTGTGCAGTTTCTTTTCAAATCAAAATATTTAGTAGAAACTCCTACACATTGTACCCCGCGATTCAATAAAACCGGTCTATACCAGCAAAATATGTACAAGCTCATTGTTTGAAAGCTTCTGATGTCCGTATCCAGTGTAGAATCTTTTTGGGTTTTATCAAATATAAAGGCACTTGGGCGGTTTGTCCGCATCTGTCCAAGCCACCTGGGATCGTGTACCGCCTTCAGTATGAGAACAGCCCAGAGCAGCAACAGTTGGAAGTTTATTCATTGCATCTGTTTAGCAGGTTATTATTGATACACATAGCTAGTTAATTTTGTATGGACATAGTAACCGATATCTGCATTTTGTTACTTTGCACAATGTGTTACAGCTCTAGAAAAGCATCCTCAGCTATTCACTAAATCAGCTTATCTGCAATATTTAAGATGCTCATCCATGCTGTTGTGTAATTTAGGATTTTTCTTCCTTGGTTTATTTAGTTTGAAATATGTTGGCTTTTATATTAAGTTCTCTTTCAATATATTTTTCCATCACCAATCACACGGAGCAGCTTGATGCCTATTATCTAACAATCTCATACTGTATAGCAGTAATCTTGTTATGTTTTTGGAAGCCGTCTACCAGCTTCAACAGGTTAATTGATCAATTGATTCCCTTTGTGGTCTTGACAAGACTATCTGACTACCTGCGACCTTTGACGAAAATTTCAGTATGTAACACGAGAATTTGACTGCATCAAAACATTGTCATTTTTTACATTTTTCAGATTTTGTGATATGACTGCTGTTATCGTTTCATATTAGCTCATAATGTTCACGTAGTTCCTGTCATACGATTCATAATATGAGCTCAGATGCAAAACCTCTTCTGCATATTTTTGATACGGAATTCCGTGCGGAATAAAGTTTTACACAAATAACCATTGTAATGTAGCTCTAGAATACCGCGATTTATAAATGTTTTTTTTTAATCTAGCTATATGTATTTTTTACCCAATAAATGTGCGAACTGGATCTCCATTAAAGGCTTTTATGAACTATGCGCCGTTAACCAACTAATTTTTAAGTCTTAGGTATGACTCGACCTCCTGCCTTGGAACCAATTCCTTAACCTCTTGACCACCGGGGCTGTCTTAAACTGTGTTGTAAACATCAACACTAAAAGAAAATTTATGTGATTACCTTGCTTTATCTTATTCTTTAGTGATTGGTAAATCATTTGATAGCCACACAACTTAAGTTGAGGCAACCAAAAGTTTTTTCGATACAGGATCCGCATAAATCTATGAACTTTGCACAAGCCATTGAGTAGAAACCAAGTTGAATGCAGAGACATGGTCCAGATATGAATCTAAAGCTTCCTCAAATTACCAGGTATGTATGTATACACACCCTGCAGCCATTGTCCACGGTCAATAGATCACGTGATGTAGAGATCACTGCAGAAATAACTGAGTACTCTTAGTCAAGAAGAAGAAGGAAAAACACAAAGAGTGCAAAGAAGAGAGGAGCCTTGCTCAGACTCAAGCCCAGCCCTTGGGGTCGGCTTGCTTGACCGTCGGACTTCCAAAGTCTTGACCACGAAGGTCCAGGGTGGGATGTAGCGGGACAGAAGACAGAGGGGCACAGTGGGGTGAGCCACGGGGCTGCCTTCTTCACGATCCCCTGATGCAGCTGTCACCGACGGTCAGGCTGGGAAGAAGTAACTGACTTTAGCCGCCAGGAGATGTGGTCTGATTTCAGGAGGCTGGATAAATCATGCAGAGGGACTGTGCTTCCACGTGCGGTGATTCGCACGTCAAAGAGGCTGGCCGATTGGAGGGGGGGGGGGTATTTGTTGCTTAACGTCCAGCCGCAAACTATGTGCATATCAGGACGGTGCTGCTTAGACAAAGTTTACGTGCTGCCACTAGTGGGACTGATGGCGCAACACGGGCTTCAGTCCCACCCACTCAAATTATACTGACACCGGGCCAACCAGTCCTAGTACTGTTCCCTGTAGTGCCAGGCGTCTGGCAGGGCAGCTACTAGATTGTCAATTTTTATGTTTTATGTATGGTTTGGCCGGGATGCGAAACGACGACCTCCCGCTAAGGCTATCAGTTTCCTTCAGGAAATAAATAAGTATCCCCCCCCCCCCCCAACACACACAGACACCTTCTGTCAGTTTAGCCATTCACGGGAACAGAGCCACTTAATACTTTATTTTACAATAATTGTTTGTTTTTGTCATGTATTTTTATGCTGAAGGGGTAACGCCGGGAAACGTTGACTTTTCTTATTTTTTAAGCTTCCCTCAGTTTCCTTGTGACAACAAGATATAATGATATAAGCAGACGCTGATCACGAAAAGATTCATTCATTCTGAGCAGAAACTGTTCACCGGGAAGGATCTAAACCATGTAATCTGTTTACGGCGTATACTTTGACAACTAACGAACGTTCACTAGTGAAAGTCTGGTGTGGCAAAAACTGCAGTTCACAGCAAGATGTGGAGGACACTTGTTTTTGTTCTGGTCAGCATGATATCGATATGGTTATATAAAGCAATATGTTCAAGTATGTTAATCCAGTCAGCATGCTATCGATATGTTTATATGAAGCAACATGCTCAAGTATGTTTATCCAGACTTTCTTGTTCTGCTTCCGACAGACGTGGTTTTATGTAATAAACATTTTATAAAAATCAGCACTGCATGCATATTTTAAATGAATTCTTTATACAGATTTCTAATAATGCGAGATATATAAACTTAGTACATTATACAAAATGTGTTTGGTTGTTTATCTATCCTCTTTCTAGGTCTCCTGTATTTTTTTAAGTTCTTGTCTTGTGACAGTTATTCTAGGTGTAATAACACTTTATATTATTCACTTTAAGTTTTAATACTAGAGAATTGGAGAGTTAAACGTCATTTCTTCTGTTCCTGAAAACTGTACATTCTATGAATGCTTTTGCATTTGAGAAGTGATAAAAACATTGTGCTGACAATATATGCGTGTTTAAGATGTGCCGAATAAAACTGTGGGCATGTATCCTGGTCGCCCACATCGCCACTGAATGTTTAATACAACAATATTTTAAACAATTCTCCAAGACTTTTATAGAAGAACAGCTTTATTAACAGAACTTGGCCTACAGTGAAAGGCCGTTTAGTTACCTCCAGCGGCAAGTTAAATGTTAACACACACAGTACACCCCCACACAGTACCCTCTCACAAAGTACACTCCCACACAGTACACTCTCACAAAGTACACTCCCACACAGTACACTCTCACAAAGTACACTCCCACACAGTACACCCCACACAGTACACTCCCACAATTACATTCCCACACAGTACACCCCCACACAGTACACTCTCACAAAGTACACTCCCACACAGTACACTCCCACACAGTACACCCCCAGAGAAAATTCGTGAACCGAAACCCAGTCGTTTGTCGACACCTCAACCGAACCATCTCCGGCGAAAAATTGCCACAGACAACGTCCACTGCAAGTGTCCAGTGTTTAGAGCAAGGTTCAAGGGTAAAGCCATTGTGGACTGACTGTCAGATGCTCATAGCACACTGTTCTTTGAAACACATGATGCTACTGATTACCCTGGAAATCTTTCCGTGGATTGCTATAGCAAGTACGTTGCAGAAGGAAAATCTCTGGAGTGTGACTGCAATGTGGCAAGTGAAAGTCTGACAGCAGAATTATTTTTGACGTGGCCTGGGGTTTCCAACACTAGCAAGCTGAACGTTGTGATAAGGGCACAGTGTTCACCTGTCTTATGACATGGAGGGGGCACTTGACGAGAATAAACTATACACTTGAAGTGGCATGTAAGTACCGTTGTGCACCTCCTTGTCACATTCTCATACATTTCTATCGTATCTATACCGACTGCACGTGGGAAATTATTAGTATGTTTTATTCCACTATAAAAACTAAATATTTCCTTAACTTAGACTAAAAAACAAAGATTTCCTTTGATACTTTGAAAATCTTTCAAAAACTTTCTCCGAATTTCGCTGTGGTAACACACGGTTTACTGGAATAGATTGGGTTTTCTTTGCTTGCGCTCTGTGCGTGGAAACGTAGGATTACCGGATTACAGTAACACACTGTACAACTGATGGTCAGAATGCACTTGCATACTTAATTTGTATAAAGCGTGTTGAGCCCTTTGAAGTGATTACCCTGTGCGAGAAAACTTATAGTTTATAGGTATGCGTGCTTGTGTGCCTGCGCGCGTCCGCATGTTACAGACTTAAGCTCTATTTTCCTTTCGCAGTTTGGTGGAATTACGATTTGTTGGACGTATTCGGTAAGGAATTCATGCAATTAGAGCGAGAAATGAAAGAATTTAGAGAGACAGCATCAGACGATGGACTAAAGGGAATCGAAGTTATTAAAATGAAGAGAAACCCACACGATACCCTGTGGGTAAGTAGGTTTTCCGGTGCAATGTGCGCGCAACCTTATTGCGCAGCCTTCTTTGGGCTTTGTTGTTTGCGAAGCTCTCTAATGATGTATTTGATTTTTAGGAATGTTTTGGTTAAACCTATAAATGTTTAGTTCCTTAATATCAAAGTGTATGAAAATATCGTACCTATATGTATTGTGTTTTCATAGTAAACACGAGGACCTGGAGATACTGTCATGCCGTAAGTATAAGCACCTTTGAGCAAAGCCGTAGCTTACATGAAGGAACAAGTTGCACGCGTTTAATTTCTGGAGTTACTTCCAGCTATGTAGCCCTTCAGTGTGTCTCCAAAGCCTCCAAAATACTACAAACATTTTCAGCAATTTCAGACAACAACATCTTTGGAGATTAAGTACAGACGATCCTTATGACGTCAGCCGCCCACCGCCCACTGTACACACCTCCCCAAACCCCTAAGCATCCCGGAAAATGACTTTGCGCGACCTTCCTGTCTGCCGCCACGGCCGTTAGTAAACTGATTTCAAGCCATCTCGCTATCTATTCTAGATTAATCACCACAACATTGCTTCAATAAGCTTAATATTACAACTAAACAGCTTTCGCTTTTGTTGTTGTTGTTGTTGTTGTTGTCGTCGTCGCCGTCGTCGTAGACTGTTTTAAGAGGCTTGAATTGAAAACGAATTTTGAACCTAATGAGGCCAATGTTTGTTGCTAAGCTTTCATAATAAATACTGTGGCGAGAGCCACCTAAAATGGGAGTGACTTGCAGCGGATGCGACCTCCTCACAGCTTCATCGGACGGAAGATCTTTGATTTAGTCGATTAATTCAACCCACGTTATTTCTATGCAAAAGCCGGCACCCATCAAGAGGATCCTCGATACTTACATAAAAAGTTTCATATTTCTGCTAAGAAAACGTTTAGTGGCCCGTCGATTCACATTAAAGGTCTTTCTTAACATGTGAACGTAGTTGTATATGTTTGTTTTCTTTATGAGTTTATTGCTCAAAATAATCGATTTCTTTTTTGCAGGTCTTTGAAGTTTTCCCAGTTATTGTTGCCAAAAGAGACGAACTACTACAAGCTACAACTACTACCCCTTCTGCATTATACCCACAAAATAACACATCTTTTTATATGTACAAGAAAGCACACACGTTTTCTAAGATGAATGTGCAACGATAGCTTATCTTTAAAATTAATTCAACCTTCATGTGAATTTAGTTTATGTTCGATCTTTAAAGGCGTATAACTAGTTGCAATGAAAGCAACATTGCAGCTTTTCAAGCATTTGGTGTGCATCAGATTACACGTTGAGGGCACAGGGTCTATATTGTAGTCTGGTCAAAGCTTGAAACATAAACAAAATATCCAAAAGCCAGATTTTTATTTTTAAAACTTACGGTTTTATTTAAATATTAGACATTACAGCAAAGCACAAACTACAGCATTCTCATGTAGAAACTCGATGGCAAGAAAGGTGAAGCAGGGGCCACAGAAGGAGGGGTGTAGCGGAAAGCCACGCTAGAAGGAAGCGACAGAAAGGGGGAGAGAATGTGGGAAAGAGTAAGAGACAGAGAGGACGGAGAGAGAGTTTGGGGCAAGAGATCAGAGAAATAGAGAAAAAAGGGAGAGAGGAGAAGCGGGGGTATTCAGGGAGAGGGAGGGAGAGAGACTACACAAAAGAATGTCGTAGATAAGTATTTAGGCGGGGAAAGAGAAGACGTTGAATGGGGTGGGTGGACAGAAAGGTAATACGCGGGCAATGAGCGGAATATGAGCGACAAATGAAAACAGATACAAAAAGATAATTGAGTGACAAGTGAATGTAGACAAAACGGCGTGGTAAAAGGTCAGAGAAAGAGGAAAAGACAGGGGAAAGCTTTGTGTGTGTGTATGTGTGTAGGGAGGGGGGGGGCTTATGAAGAAAAAGACCAAGAGAAGCAAAGAGGTCTAAACTTGAGTACCTGAGTTACTGCCCGTGAGCAGAGCAACACCACATAACATCCACAGCCGCCACTCCATCACTTCTTTCGTCTTGACACCTAATTTAAAAATATATCTGCGAGCACCGCAGGAAATCTCCGTTGATGGTAATGATATAGAAAAACAAGGCCATTAGACAGCTGCAACTTTGTAGAACCCGGGACCTCTACTTTTGCAAACCAACAGCGTGCTGCATGTTGCAGGAAGAATTTAATTCCTTTTTCTGCTGAAATCACCTTGCGCCTAAGCTGGGTGTGGGTTTTAGAGATTCATACGCCTTTCAATGCTGTCAGTACGCAATAATAAAAAAGATCCGCGAGTTTTCTAAATTGGTGAGCACTAACGCACGTATTAACAACCGATACATAGTAACGCCTTTTATTTTAGACAGATTATTGGGAAACTGTTAACTGCATAAACTGCGTGCTAGCTGGATAGATGTGATTGGACTGCTTACATTAGTATGGGTCAAAACATATGGGCGCAGGCACGAGCACGCACGCACCCCTCCACACCCCCCCACACACATTCACGTAGCATGTGAATACATGTGAATGCGAAGTAACACGTCACATAGTATTCACAGAGGCAAACGCATGCACATATTCTTTCTCTCGTTTTTCCTCTCTGTCTCTTTCTCCTTGCGTCTATGTGTGTGTCTATGTGCGTGTCTATCTACGTGCGTGCTTGTTGATTCTTCAGTGTGTACACCTTCTTGTGTCTGCTCTGCGTCCTGCGTAAAACCTCAGATCTGAGCCACACAAAAACCTCTCACAAAAAGCACAACAGGCGACCCGTTTGGCCTTTTCGGTGAATTAAGGGTCAAGGAAATCGTTACATACACCTTTCCCGCGAGGTCGTTCGATATTTGGGAATGTTATAATTGGCGTTCATACACAGGCTTCCCTTACAACTTCTCTCTTTTATCCATCTGCTTTTCTGTTTCATGTTAATAATTTTATCATAATTTTATGTAAAGGTGGTATTTAGATTCCACAAACAAGCTTACAGCTTCAAAAAAGTGGTCACCTTCAAGATTTATAAGTAAAGAACCAATACAACAAAACATACAAGACGGGCTGCTGAACGAAATGGTTTATTTTAAAAGATTTTCTGAAAATGAGGTGGATAAAACATAACAATCCCTAATTATACACGAAGATAGATTATGTAGCAGTAATTACAATGTAATAGGAGTGAACACGGAGAAACGAGGCAATCTAGGGATGGACAAATCTGTCTTATAACTACGTGATATCAGATGTCCTTCTTAAAAGGGTTTTCACTGATTTAATTTAAACCACGGCGTGCATTTACAAAACTATCACCATTTTACAATAGGCAAGTTTGGATATCCGAACGATAAGAGATCCGCTGTGAAGGGATTGTTGCCTGGAAGTCTCATAGTTTGTAATTTGCCTTATATCCATGTCACACTATAATAGGAAGTGTATGTCCGTTTCGGGTCAGTTGTCCAGTATTTATATTCCTTAGACCCCAGGTCACTCATGCTCATGCAAAGTCGACAGTGGATAACTGGGTCCTTGCTGTCTCCAGTGTAACATTATGGGGGGAAAGATGTATTAGATGCGTTAATGTGTGGTTTTTGTAAGTTCGAAATAGTCGCTCTTGTGGAAGTGATTTCAAGCGAGAGGCAGTAAGCGGTATGAATGATTTCTTGTACAATTGGGTTTAGCAGCTGGTGTCGCTCTATCGTTAGGCCTGCGTCGGAGATAGGGATTTGGCTGGAGATCAAAGACAAAGATAAAGATTTTAAAGTAAATCAAAAGGTAATGTCTTTTAATTTTTTTCTTTCAAGTCTACCCCACTCCCCATGGGTCACCAGGTTTATAAGAGCGATGTGGGCCAAAAGCCGTCTGCGAGTTGTCTCCCTCGGCGCAACTCCAGCGAGGAAAACCTGAGATGCTATGAGCGGACATGGAAAAGTAGTCCCCCGTTCTTCTGTCTGTTCCTGTTTCTGTTTCTGTTTCCCTTTCCCTCGCTCTTCCCTTAGTTTTCATTTCGTTTTCTTCTTTCTTCACGATTTTCCCCGGTTTCTTCTGTTTCTAAGTCGTTGCTTTGATTCCTCCTAATCCCTTCTCCTCGAGTTCGTGCTGCGCTTAGTTTGTGTTAGAGGTAGACGGGTGAAGTTAGGCGCCTGGGTAAATTTCCTGGTGTCTAGCGTGCGGGTTGGGAAAAGTATATAAATAACTAGTTCCCATAGACTTGTTATAGTTTTTTTCTACCGTATTCATCTCGTAGTTGGGGAGAAAGGGAACAAATCTGACTACAGTGTTATTTCTCTGCCCCCCCCCATAAAAAAAGAATTATAATTTGTAAGACCACCTACACATCAACTAATTAATAAACACGTTTTCGATAACAGTGATAACTGCCCTACATTGTAGCTTGCCTTCAACCAGACTATAGGAGGAAGTTTTCAAGCATGACTTGAAACTAGAGGTAAAATCACTCTTTGTTTCAGAAGAAAGGGCTAGTTGTTGTTTCATCGGATGTAAGTTTCCATGAGCATGGAGCGCATAACAGTTATGTTTAATGGAGAATCGTTTTGCAAAGATTAAAGTAGTCCAGTCCATTATAGTGAACTGTGTGTAATGCTAATACGAAGGAGAGAGCTCAAGCCGAGTTTTGCCTTCTTGCAGCTGAATGTGGTGGTAGTTGCCAGTTTGGTCATCTTGCAGGGGTCTGTCCTGTTCAAACTGCAGGACATTGTACTCGTCTTCAGAAATTTCTGGAGCAGCAGTGTCCTGTGTTAACATTGGAATAGAAAGATGATGCACATTACTACAGAACCACAACAGTTGAACTTTTGCATAATATCTGTTTCTTACGTCACTCGTTACCTTTTCCTAAATGTATTTTTTTATAATTTGATTGGATATTTCATATTAATATGTAGTTACAGTATCATTTTCGGTAAAGTTAATAATGAGGTTTCTTGTGTGGAAGCGGTGGGGTATGTATTTACGCTTTGCATCAGGTCTTTTGTCTGGTGAGCGGCTTTATTGGCTTGGAGTTCGTCATTACTGACTGGCACGTAGACTTCGTTTACAATCATCTGACAGACAGCAGGAGACTCGTCACTGGCACGTCCAACTGTCGTTGTGCTGGCGATGGTGTACAGGTCCCCAGAAGGAGAGGAGTGACGTGCTATGGGCGGCTGTGTCCCGGGCTTGTTGACGCCAGCGTAAGCTTCTGCCACAGGTGAACGTCTTTGAAATAATGTGTGAACACTAGAAAGATATCCCAAATTCCTTTTTGGTTGCCCACTTCTCCTTGAACTGTATGAGGTTAGTTTGTTTAGTTTTACATACTGTGTAAAGTGTTCATAATACAAGCTAAACCCACGTTAAACTGCTGTTTTCCATTTGTAATTTTGTAAAAGTGATGACTTTTTAAAGAAAACTTTAACTTAGTTTGAGGAATATAACACGGATGAAAATGATGATCACTTGTTTACAGAGAAAAGCAAAGGCATATGTTATGTAAGGATCATGAGAATATAGATAATATATTAAATTATGCACCAGATCCTTGAATACAAAATATACTAATAAGTTTTAGGATCCCACACGTGTCAAACTGGGTTTCTGTTTGGGGACAGCTAGAAAGAGTTCAAAAGGCGGATTCAAAAGTAAATAGGCGTATCATTTTTTCTTTCAACATTTCAGAAGAAAAATGAGTTGGACTTACAGATTTTAACTTCTTAGTTCGGGGTGGGTTTTTAAAAAATTCAGTTTCATGCATCAGACAGATCTCTGCGATTTTTTAAATGTTGGAAGCGAATGTAATTAATTATTCTTACCTTGACGCCGTTTAGTGATGTGGACACTTATAACTGCCACAATGACTACGATAATGATCCCAGCCGTGACAACCCCACCAATGAGACCTCCACTGCCACTTCCTGTTGACTCAGAGTTGTGTGCCTGACCGCTTCCTTTAAAAAAAATATTAAGGATATATCTGGTGAATGACACTGACTACTGTGTACATAATTTACATATGATGACAAGAAGGAAAGAAGCCAGGCTACTGTTGTACATATGATGACAAGAAGGAAACAAGCCAAGCTAAATACTGTTGTACATATGATGACAACAAGGAAACAAGCCAAGCTAAATACTGTTGTACATATGATGACAACAAGGAAACAAGCCAAGCAAAATACTGTTGTACATATGATGACAACAAGGAAACAAACCAAGCTAAATACTGTTGTACATATGATGACAACAAGGAAACAAACCAAGCTAAATACTGTTGTAGAATTTCGCTCAGTTTCCTTGTTGTCGCCACATGTTTTACCCCAAGCATCAGTCACTTTTTGCATTCAGATAATTTTCAATGAAACTGATGTTTGTAACTTCCAATGTTTTCTGTATGTTTGTATTATACAATTTATAACAACTAGTTATCATACATTTAACAAATTGTATAGCTAAATATACACATCGTGAGAAATATAACACAGATAAAGACTTTGTAAGCTCAGGCTCTTCTACTCCTAACCATCCCGTGTTACCCAGTTAAATAATTTCTTGTTTACGTCGATGTACGCTGCGTTTTTTTTTATGTTACACTGGAGTACCGCGATTGTCTTGCGTACTTTTTACACGCTGTTCTCGTTTAGTGTGGAGATCTGACAGTGGGTCACAGTTTTGACAAGGGAGTCGACATAGTGATTCGATGGTGCCCCATACGTGACCATACGCTTTCAGTATTTTGTGCTAACTAGGAAATATCAAGATGATAGGATTTTCCATTATGCAATTACTTCTGTACAATATTTGTTATCGTCGAAGCCTCACAAGTACAGCTCGGATGAGTAGACCCCTTTTTTTTTCAAGGAATGGATATTTTACGATATAATTTTTTCGGGTAAGTGCAACTCCCAAAATTTTCTTTCCAGATAAGTGCAACCTCAGTAGTCTTAAAGTGCCACTACACACCTTGTGTTGTCACTGTGGTTATCCTTGATCGACCGTAGGTTACCCAATGACAGCATCTGTAACTGACAACTGTTCAAATCACTCGTGCATGACCACCCCTATCGTTCGCTGAGCGGATGTCACTCACTAGAACTATTTTTCCGCAGTTTGAGTGCTGACGAAATAACATGAAGGAACCCGCTGATTGCGAAAAAGAGGTGGGCGCAGCTCTTTTACTGTCACAGGATGAAATGACTCTATTGAAGTCACAGGATGAAATGACTATTGAATTCACAGGATGAAATGACTTTTGAAGTCACAGGATGAAATGACTCTTATAACAATATGCGTGCCATCCGTAGGTAGCAGGTAGGTTAGTGAGGGGTATGTAGTACAGTTTAGGAAAGGATATGGGACATGATAGGTCTCACGGAGCACAACAGACACTAGGGAGCCCAGACACAGCACCTTTAGCCCCCCACTCAGTTAACCATAAACATAGAAGCTGTAGTTCCCAACATGCACTGTCCACATGCCAATCACACTCACAACTACGCATACAGTCCGTGGGAACTGGACAGTCAACAGTTAGGTATATAAACCCTGGTGGGAATTAATAGAAGAAGTTGACAGACTGATGAAGGATGAGAGTCTGTAAAGACATGGAGAGCTATTGATTTGTAAGCTGGCCGCCACTCGGATTTACATCCGATAAGGAATAAAACTTTGATCAACCAAAATATGAGCTTGTGGACTGTGAAAGAAAACCGTGGTGCACGCCTCATCGTCCGGCGTCATCATGTTACGCGTTCTTATTGGTGCCGTGACGACGCCTTCCTCGTGTTACATGTTCTTATTGGTGCCGTGAGCCCATCCAGGACGATAATACTACATAATTCTACATGTTCTTATTGGTGCCGATGACCCTTCCCGATGACTCGCTCTACACAACGCTACATTAGTGGTGCCTTGACGTCTTCATATTGTTATACTCTATTGACGTCATAGGATGAAATGACTCTTGAAGTCACAGGATGAAATGATTATTGAAGTCACAGGATGAAATACAGGTAAATGACACCACCAGGAACTTCAGTCAGCAGCCAGAAATCAACGGGCTGGACACTATGACCACACTGGAAAAGGGGAAACAACTCTGGCCAAGATGTTATAGATCAGCCTCGGAAGTCTTCAGTTTTGAGGCAAAATACTCTAAGCTTCACAGTGTTTTGTCCGATACTACCATAATCTATTAGGCACTGTCAAAGTTACTAAGTCCTTTTTTCGTTTTACACTTTTAACCAGCCTGACTGAGGATGCCTACCTTGGACGTTAGGGACGTAAACACTAGAGGAACGATGTACTTCTGAAAAGATACTGTTTGTCGCAGTGCATGTAACCAAGATGTCGCGGTTTGCAGGAAGTGCAAGAAAAGTGCACGTGCTGGCTGTCACATTCTGGGTCTTTTGGTCACATGTGATGTTCCACTGAAAGACAGCTGAAGAATAAACATCAGTAGCTGTGCAAGTGAAGAGAGTCCTGTCTATTCCGTTTTCTCTCTCCAGAGTGATGTTTGCGATGTGAACACCAGACGGCCCATCTGTAAAAATAAATAATTTAGACCAATGATTTTAGGAATAATTTTTATACTAATTTAATGATTTTGATTTTTAATGTGCACATACACATGCACGCACACGCGCGCGCGCCGTACACACGCACCCACACATAGACAGTCTCCCAAACCACATATATCGCCTGCCAGTCTACTTAATAGAAAAAAGAAAAAATGTGAAATCGTTTTTATAAGCAATGGAAAACTTATTTTCGCATGAAATGTGTGAAATCTATTTCACAGTTGACTATTTTTGACTGACGTGTTTTGGTACTTGCTTTCAAGCATCTGATACTGATCTGATAACTGCTGCTTTCAAGATTTAAGTTCTATTTAAAAAAAACTATTCATCAAAGAGTTATTTTGCCTGACATCCACAGAGCAGTTAAATTTCGATATAGCTTGATAACTATAAATATCACGCGCTTTGAAGACTTGTAAGATGCTCCTACATGCTACTCTGATGACAAACGAAACATTAAGATTCATGACGTCATCAGGGCCCCACGTCAGACGACAGGTGTAGACGACGGAATTATTCTCTCGCTGTACATTTGGAAGGAACAATGTTCGGCTGTTCAGACCATCCCATACAACTGTTGCAGCTGGATTTCCAATTAATGAAGACTGACAGGTGCACGTGATGTCTGATCCCTCAGGAACTATTTCTGTACAGTTATGCTCGGGCTGTACTGGGACTACTGGATGATGCACATAAAAACATATTAAAACATATTAAATATTAAAACATGATGATGACCAAAATATCTGTTTCAAATCAAATTTTGTAACATATTCAGTACGTTTTGTGTATTGAAATGGCTTCTTTAGATCCACATGTAAATGCTAATGATTAAAACTAGAGACATGTTAAAATAGTTATTACTAATATACACGTGGACAGTATGCTATTAATGTAATATTGGAGTTTGACTATGCTGGATCATATCAACTTCTACTTTTGCTTCATAAAAATAGAAAATACATAAAAACTTGCAACGAAAAAATTCAGACATCATCTTCTTTAAATTCCAAGCATAAATCTGTGTCACGGACGCGTATGCGCGTAACTTTTGAGTGCAGGTATCATGGGATTAGCATCAATGTATTCGCCATCGGCGTAGGCTTTGATGGAGGCCCAGATGGTTGTGTTGGTTGACTGTGGCAGTTTTTTTTTTTTGTTGTTTGCTTGTAAGATACTTTCTGAATTGATTATCCATATACAAGAATTGTGTTAAAATGATATAACTTATCA
>SMGT01003188.1:7822-18825 GCA_004794575.1 Lanistes nyassanus
CCCCCCCCCCCCCCCCCCCAGAGGTGGACATGTTAGGAAAGCGCCAGCGGTGACGACTGCGGTAGCTGCAGTGTGTGTCCCTTGTCGACTGACAACTTCAGAGAACAGCTGGAAGTTCGAACCGCTAACGTGGAGGAGAGATTTTCTTCCCCACGTGAGAGATTCGTTGAGGGAGCTCGCGTGGAGCTCCTTAGCATCTCCACCAGTTCACTTCGTGGTGGGAAGATTCTGTAACCCCGCCTTGATGTCCTGCCGGAATTTGAGAAGCGAATTGATCCTTTGGAGATTTTGATGAACGATAAGTCTGCGTGACGTAATTTGATATCCGGTGTGAGCTTCAATGAACATTACGCCTGTGTGAAGCAATTTCATATACTGTGGAGATTTTAATGAACGATAAGTCTGAGTGACAAAACTTACAATTTTTTTTTTTTGGGGGGGTAAGTATTAGCAAATTATTGGTAACTTTGGGTATACTACCTGCGGATAGTAATATCTCTGTGTGAGGCTTTGAATCTCTAGAAGAAAGATATATTTACAGATTTAACATCCTTTATGGTAGGACACTTGAGATAGTGGAAAGGTGCTTGGTTAGGACCGTGCGTGAGAAGAGGTTGTTAATTGAGAGGCTTGAAGTAGTGTGTAGACCGAAAACGTGGTTAGTTGTGTGATTCAGTTAAAGTAGATGAGAGCGAGAACTGCAAGTTAGTGAATAGTTGATAGTGAAAGTGCGAGAGTGTAGTTTAATAATTAAGGCCGGGTCCTTTTTTTGTAGAAAAAAACTACACCGTCTCCTTGTCTTGTGTTTGTGCGGAGTTGTGCGCAAAAGAACACGCCCCCACACCCTTGGTCGCTTGGTGAGAGTGAGATAGGTGGCCGAGTGGGTTTGTGACACAATGATACAAAGTTAATTCCTTTATACCGTTAAATGCGCCGCTGCAAATTTTTAAATCTGTCAGATGTTTGCAGGGCGTGCGGCCTCGACGGTAAGTCGGGCCCGTCACTTGAAATCAGGCTGCATGGCGCCAGAGTTAATAGAAGCCTAGAGTTCAAGGGGTTTTGTTGCAGAGCAGGAAAATGAAAGGGCGACTACTAAGCGTGACAGACGGAAACGCAACTTTCTTGCCGTTCGCACTTGCTTCGACTTTCTGTCATCTTCGGATGAAGCATCAGGATGTTTGGATGCACAGCAACATGTTTGGCAACACTTTTGATCGTAGCTGTTGGTAAGTGTTAAAACGTGATCGTAGCTGTTGGTAAGTGTTAAAACGTCGTTTAGATGGGCACCAGTGATGCTAGTCACAGGTTGTCATGAAAAAAATAGATGTAATGATTGCATGAAACCGTTCTGGTGTAATAACACAGCTGGTAGACTGGAAAAACACATGCATGTGTGTGTGTGAGAGAGAGAGAGAGAGTCCGTGGAGGGAGGGTGGGTTCGTGGGTGGGCGGGCGAGCGCGCGAGAGAGCGAGTACACGGGAGCTCCCACACCATGGTCATATGCCTGGAACTGATAAGAGAAGACTCAAGTTACGCTTGTTGTTATAGTTATCGTCCTCGTCATCATGAAGGCGATGATGACGATGCTTTCTGTGTGTTCAGAGGGTGGACTGAACTTTTGTGAATCATCCGATGGTTACCTGGAAGTGAAAGAAGGAAACCAGAACAACACTTTTATTTGTTCCGAACCGACACCTGATGTGTTTATCCAGTGGACATTGGAGTATCCCAATCAGAACACTTCTATCGGCTCTTGTTCACCATCACCAGAGTCGCCCTGCCGCTGGAATTTTCTGAGGACAATTTTCACTCTTAGCAGGAACCACGAGACGGCAAGTTTCTCCGTGAACGAGACAGCAGCTCGCTGGAAACAAATCTTCGGGTCCACAAATCTGATATGCCAGGCATTTTTGCACGGATCGAAGCGAGACGAAAAACGATGCCAGTTCGACCATATTTGTGAGTTTTAAACTTTAAACATTCAAAAGATGTATCTGCCTCTGTGTCCGTGCATTTCACAAGTACAGTCGACCTACACTGAGCCTTCGACCTTAACAGAAATTCTAGTTTTCGGAAAGTACAGTAGTTGGAGTTTACGATTTTGACGTGTTTTATAAGGTGTCTGTCGTCTTTTTCTCCTCAGCTTTAGTCCGTAAGGCCACATTATCCATTCAGTTTTAATTTCTGAAATCCATGCACATTGTCAAATATTATGACATAATTTATACGTATAATATATATTGTTTGGTAATCTAAAAGAGACAGTACAGATGTATTTTTCTGTCAGATCCAGCTGAGGGCACCTCATGCGAACTACAGTTTAATGAAAGGACGTGGTCCGTAACCGGATCATGCGACGTCCATAAATCTCGCTCCGCACGCGGAAGATATTACTGCCTTCTGTACCAAACAAATCAGGTATTCTTATTCTTATATTACTTAGCTATCAGTCGATTGTTTTTAACGCTTTTAATTTCAATCAGTCTTAGTGGCACGTACATTAGGGAATATTCAGTGACGTTACTGATACATGATATTTGTGGTGCTGAAAGTCAGAGACAGACAATTTGTCCATAGGTGAACAGCAAATAATAAACAGAACAAAACGATACTGCACAAATTCAAATAATCGCTCATAAGCTGGCGTGATAATATACATAATATTCCATAAGCAACAGCCCAAACGCACAGAATATAGAGAATAACCAGAGAAGAAAGAATCTGTCATCTTTGTAACAGTAACATCGGTGATGAATATCATTATCTACTTTGCTGAGATAAATTTAAGGATGACCGCAACAAATGGCTACCTTATTACTACAGAAACCGCCCTAATACTTATAAATTTCATTTGCCTGCTCTCAACAGGGAGCAAACGATTGCTTACAAAGCTATCACGTTTTATTAAAATCTTACTTAAAGAATTTTGTGGACATGGATAACTGTATGTTTGTTTGAACTCACTTTATAGCAAGTTCTTGCGAGGCTCTAAAGATAGGTTGTTAATTCGTTTGCTTATCATAGTGAATTTCTGCTCACCTTTGATGTTGCTTGGTTGTTCTGTTGCTTATATCTTGTCCCCATACCTCACTGAGGATGAAAGAAGAATAAATCTATGAACTCATAAGCGGGGGTGGGGGGGGGCGGGGGAAAACGGACAGGGCAGGTTCTATTTGGGTTAGCCTAACTTGCATGACGCACATAGAATTTTTTTCCTGTTTCTACACGAACCTCTAACTGTTCAGCACTTAGTAGGGAGATTTAACATGACGACCATACCGACTTTTGGATCATCATATAATTATTCTTCTGGAACCTGCCACATGAATGCCCAGCTACCTCAAGAAGGAAAATACAACTACAGCGTGGTCATTTTTCCTGGTGCAGTACACCTTTCACCTGTGTTCATTGGAAATAACGAAATACGTGAGTTTAATTTTGTTTATTTTTCAAGTTTATTAGATAAACTCTTTAGATGCATATTTTTGTTGCGTAGAGCAAGTGACATAATGTAGTCTATTAGCGGTATGCTCAGATCTGCATTTATCTTTGGATTCCAGTAACAAGCAGACTCTTGATACGCAGATGAATTCGACGCAAATATCACGTGATGTCAGCGTCAGCAGTGATTGTAACCCAATTACATGTATAGTTGTTCTTTATACGCTCTGAAATAGTCTTTAACGAAAAAAGGTTAGGTCAATACTGTTTATTCCGCTAAGCAGTGTGCATCGAGTAAATTCAGGTAACTTAAAATAACTTAAAAAATAATCTATACTCTCAAATGATCCCTCTTTAGGTGTCTCCAACAAGAACTTCTGCTCCTTTTTTTCTAACGGTGGGGCGGGCGGGGTGGGGGCGACTGTTTTTGCAGGTCAACCCCGAGATAACATTTCCTACAGCTGCACGAAGTCTATACAGGAAAGGCAAGACTTAAGATGTCGCTGTAATTCTGATGACCTTGGAAATCCGCCTGGCTTCTTAATGTGGGAGGAAACGAACTCATCGGAACTGACACTCGAGAGAGTTACTAGAGCGGACAACGGGACTACGTACAGCTGTATTTTGATGTGGAATAACACAGCTGTCTTTAGCGCCACCTATACGCTCATTGTCATGGGTAAGGCGCAATTTGGATGTCCATGTAATACTTTTATACCTCTCACTCTCTCACCGCTCTCACTCCCTCTCACCTCACTCTCTCATCTCTCTCACGCACGCACGCACACTGCAGTTCATTTGTCGGATGTCGGTTGGCAAACTCTAAGGTGTTCTCCATCTCCTACCTCATTCACAACAACACAGCTCCATAGAGTACGCGCGCGTGCAGTACAATGTCCTCGGAGCAAATAAGCCAGGCTTAAAAATTTTAATCGCCCGCGCCCGATACTTCATAAACTTGCAAAACCTCATCGAAAATACTTGATCTGGCGACATTAGGAACTGTTGAGGAAGTTTTGCCATTTGCTCATTACGTGCCCGCTATGGGAAGCGACTCTTCGTTTCTTCGACAAAAGTCATTGTGTGGAAAAATATTCTGTGCGTGCTTCATAGCGACAGCTCTCCTGCAGAGCAAACTTCCTTGTTTTGTGATACGTTTAGTTGGCTGGATGCGGAAATCAGTTCAGGCTTCAACATGGGCGTTTCCATACAAGTTTTGAGAAGACGATTGTCACGTGTTGAGGTCTGGTGGGTCAAGGAGATTACACAATAGATTCCAGGTGTGACCCATCCTTGACTCCCCGGCCCTAATTAAGGTCTAGTTATCCCCTTGTTCAAGCCGCCATCTAGCCGCTCACGTCATCACCAGCCCAGGTTACGTTCCTGTTCAGACTTCTGATCAGGGGTGCTGGCCCTAGAAGCAAGGGGCAAGGTGTGACTTACCCTGAGGCACAGCTGGGACGGGACCAGTGCTGGTGTCAGGCTGGCCAGGTGTGGTTTAGGTTGTTCAGGGGAGGATTATGTATCTGGGGAAACCTGCTGATACGTAGTATTTAGTACCAGAGGCTTTGATGTAGCCAAGCGATGTAAACAACCAGGAAGGGGAGGGGGTAGTTATGTCCACTCTAGATGTCCACTTACGGGCGTGCTCTAGTTGATACGGGGTGTGGCTTCTGCTGTCTCTGGCCTAATTGGTTGATATGTATAATTGTCTTGCTGACCCCGTGCGTGTGAATGAAAGAATCTATGGACGAACGTTGAGAATAAAAGGACTGGTTTCGACCGGCAAATCATCTTCCGCCCAAATTTTCTGCCCAAACATCCTGTGAGAGAACGTCTTCCGTCAAACTATCCTGCGAGAGAGCATCTTCCGCCCAAGAGAAAATCGTCAGCAAGTGAGGGCAGTGTTAGCCTGAACTCCTGTGAAGAAGAGCTCCTTTGGTTAGCCATACGTGTCTTGTGGCACAAGTCTGCTGAAGGCTGAAGGATTCAGCTGCAGAATTGAGGTGTCTCGTTCTACTGGACGTGTGGAAGTCTAGCAGCGACAGCACGTGGCTTGAGTAGACCAGTTGCATAGCGCAAGGGACTCTGCGAGGCTGTTGAATACCTCCAGACTGGTGTGAGACTCTAGCACGTGCTCCTCTGCGGTGGGAAACCTCTGCGCTGACCGGGCGGGAGAGCTGCAGAACGTGAAGGAGGGAGACCGAGGACCGCGGACAGACAACCGTCTGAAGCAGGGGGCGAAGGTCCAGCCTTACAAGGAGGCTGCCTGTGACCGAGCTCTTGGGGTGAGCTCAAGGGGCTGTGTGTCAGCCTTTGGAAAGCGTCATATCCTCTGTGGCGTGTGTGATATCGTCAGCATCGAAGTCTGCTGTTACGTGGAAGTGTTCAAGAGGTCTTCAGGGTATCTACTGGTGAACATATCCAAGGAAGGAGCGCTCCAACGTACAGACTGTTGTGCGGACTGTAAGAAGCATTCGGGAACGAGTGTTGTGTTCTGTGAGTGTTGTGCATCACGTGGTCATTCTTTTCTCGTAAGCTAAGGCGAGATTGAGGTACGTGGTTTGTCATTGTGTTTAATGGCGAGGGGGGTGATGTAGGGTGGTATTAGATGTTATAGTAGACCTGGCTCGAACAGAAGGAAATTGCGGGACGCCCTAGAGTTGAAACACATATATTGTCTTGATTGTAAATACTCGCTGTTTATATAAACAATACATTCTTCTTTTTTGTGCTCACTGTATTACAGTCTTTTGTTGTTCTTTATGGGAGACTGTAGGTGGTGGGGGCTCGGCCATATGATTAAGAAATCATATTAATTAATATTAGTGATACAGTGATAGTTCCACCTACGCATATGTCACACTCTTGACAGTGGTCGTGAGAGCGAGCAGAGCAGACGACCGGTCAAGAGCGAAAAGAAATCTCCCTAGTTGTGACAACGATTACCGAACAATAGTTTTTTGTGGGTAAGTACGACATTTTCATTTACTTGATTTAATTACCGCGCAAGTAACAGTCTCACCAGGCATGTTTGCAAAAAGCTTTACGTTTGTGCTCTAGCTGACCTAGAACTAGAAGTTCAAGCCTTTGTCTTTGCTCAAAGCGGGATGAAAGGTGGTCTGCGCATGCGTGCTAATGAAGCTAGTCTTGGGACTCGAGTTTCAGACCCGTAAACGCAGCCACTGGCTTATTACAAGTATGCATGGACGCCCGAATGTGTTCACAAGTAAGATTTCAGCCCCTTTGGCTGGGCAAAGCAAGGTTTCTTTTTAACCCCGGAGAAGCATGAAGAATTTCAAACGACACAACAGCGTATACAACATAGTTGTGTATTATGATGGCACCAGGATGGATTCCTTATTATTCTTTCATTAGTGTTCTTATGTAGATCTTATAAATTCCTCTGAATATTATACGCTATCCCATGCCGCATGTAACTCTCAAAAAACCTCTCTTGTGGTGGCCATTTTTACGTATAAGTGCTTTAAAAAAAATTAACAAGCAAAAGGAAAGATAAGTTGCTGTTTCACAATGCACCTTTCAAGAGACAGAGCGAGCAAGAAAGAGAGAGAGAGAGAGAGAGATAAAGAGAGGGGGGAAATCGCTAAAATTTCCCGTAACACAACAATGCATTTATGCATTTACTCCCTCGACGAGCTACGTATCCGCTGTACAAAAAATGGAAAAGTCTTTAGCCAAACAACGTTTACCTTTTTTTCTTGTAAAAGAAAAAATGTGGAAATTAAAGGAGTAATGAAAGATGACCGTAGAAGTATCTGGTCTTTTGTGGTGTTTGTTTTTTTTAAATACAAATTTAAATGAGCTTGTATGCAGTATGCTGCGTGAAGACGCTATTTTTTAAATTTATTACTCGTTGTGAGGAAAAAGTCATGCGTCTACCACATGATAAATACCTTCCCCAAAGCTAGTTGCTAGCTTTACCAGCAGAGCTATCTGGGCTCTGGTCAAAACACTGTTCTAGAATAGTTGGTGATAAGCATATAGAAGTTTTGGTGCCTGGAGCTATTTACAGGTTGATCTCTGCTAATAATTCTGCTGTTAAGCAGTTCAGTACAGTTCAGCCAGAATGACGAAATACTATTGAGTAGTTGAACAACAATCCATGACATTATGCTTTTTGTTTTCCTCCGTGGGTTCAGCGCTCGAGTTGGACAGACCGTGGGTGGGAGCATACCTTCCTCACAACAAGGGGAACAACAGCCTAAACAAGAACATTCTACCGAATGGTATCGTTCTGGTAGGTTGTGTCCCTTTGGTGAGTTGCGGTGACGTGCTTCGGCAGTTTCGATTTCTCTCCATTATGGCAACAGTACATTTTTACTGGTTTAGTGATTGTATTCAATGATTTCTGCCAGTTATACTTGTCATAAAAAGTAAAAAGAAAGAAAGAGAAAGAAAAGCACTTTCATAGAAACAGAAAAAAACAGTATTCGAGGGTTTGTAGCACATTAGTTTAAATTGTCGATCAGCAGCTTTCAAGAAGAATTTCATTTTGTCAATAAATTCACTCACACAATGTCAAACAACAGGAACTCCCCACCTTCAAATTAAAAACACTTAATGTCAAAATGAAAGCTGTCAATATCTGAAATGGCCACCATAGGCAGCCACACATATCCACTTCATGGACCAAATGCGTGTCACCAGAGTTGCCTGAGAGATGGCGGCCCACTCTTGATGCAGAAACTGCGTTTGCTGGTGGCGGATGATTGTCACTCACTCGACGCCCAAGGATGTCCAACAAGTGTTCAATAGGTCTGGGGACCGCGCTGGCCCATCGAGTCGCTGCACGCTCTGCTGCTGCATGCAGTCGGTGACCACTGGCCCACGATGGGCAGTTGCATTATCACTCTGCAGCATGGCGCCTGCACCCATGGCCTGGACAGCAGGCTGGATTAGGAGCCGCACGACCTCGTCACTGACCTCCACGTAGCTGTGTCTACCCGACCTTGCGGTTACTGAACTCGGCGAATCGGCATGGAGTAATGTGTTGCTTGCAACTAATCGGCACATAAGGTGATACCTCGTCCCGTTGATTAATCGTCCGGTGGATGGGGATTGGAGTCTCATCCACCAGAGTGTGTTTGGGTGAACTGGGTGTTCTTTCATAAGTCTTTGGATCACCTTTCCTTTTCGCTCAGGTTATTTTTTACCTTTGCTTTTTCTTCGCGCTGACTTCCCGGGCGAATTGGTAGTCAACTCGTCCACATCGAGTTATGGAAGTGGGACAGGGCTGTAACGCATTTACTGCAATTTCAAATCTTAATGTAGAGAAAGATTATTCGCGACAAAACTTTCCTTAATAAGTCAGAGCTGATTTTCACGGAACTTTTGTAAACCTGGCGACCAGTTCTACCAAGAGGAGAAGAAAGGGGAAATAAACCGACAGAAGAATGACACTTCTGTGAACCAGTGTCTCTGGCGTTAATTCGAGTAATAGTGACGGAAGGGAAAATAAACTGTTACAGAATGACACTTTGCGAACCAGTGACTGAACCTTCACAGAATGAGACTGTAACTTTCAGACAACTACGTCTGTGGACAAGGGAGGACAGTGGTGCTGGAAAAGTTGGTTCTTTTGGGGAGCATGGAAGATGTGTGTATGACTGTTATTTTATGTTAGTTGTGCGGGGAGGATCTATTTGTTAGTCAGAGAGAAAAGTGAATTGAATTCGAGAGTGTTGGACTCTGGAAACCTAGTCATTAGCTTTGAGTGAATGGAAAACTTATAGAAGATTTTCTACACTTGCATTATGTTGTTGATGAAGTAATTAGAATTCTCTTGCATCATATTGAATTTATTTGTATCTGGAGATTCATGACGTAACATTGGTGGATGTTTGAGAAGTATGAGTTTCTTCTCTGGTGCGTAACCAGTCCATCTTTTGTGTGGAATTGGTCGATTTGTACAAGCTGTATGGCGGTTAGTGGTCAAGGACGTGAAACTGATCAGCTTAGGGGAGTAGTCAAGACATATACCAATAAATTAGTACAAGGTGTCCCGTCTTGAACTTCAACACGCGTGTTGTGATGTAAACCCCTTGGAAGTGGAGATTGCGGAGTGCTTGGGAGAATAAAAGAACACGCCATAGCCTTTGCGTGCGTGTGACTGGGTGAGTGCATGCGCGCATGGTTATGACAAACACACGTCGTATATTGTACAAATCCGTCACTTCCTTCAGTCCGTTAGGCGTTAAGTCGTAAATGGATGTCGGATGCAATATTTATTGCCGACTTCTCGTTGCTGCTTCTTTGTTAGGAACACTTTCAATCTCTTTTCTAGGTTGAAGACAATTGTTGGTTAGTATCTCCACTAGCAGAGCTATCCGGGCTCTGCGCGAAAACTAAACAAATAAACAAAACAAAAACAGTGTTAATTGTGCCAGAGGAGTAACAGATACGCATGTACAATGCTTTTATGACTGTAGCAATTCACAGCCTGATCACTGGTAATAAATAATTCCGTCTTTTAGCTCCTTAGTACCTTTCCGACAAAAAATTGAAATACTGTTCAGGGGTTGAGAAGCAAAACCATAAAATAATGCTTTCTGTTTTCCTTTATGGGTTTACTGCTTGAGTTGGACAAGCCGTCGGTCGGAGCATACCTTGCCCACAAAATGGGGAACAACCGCCAAAATAAAAACATTTTACGTATAGTTCTGGTAGGTTGTGTCCCCTTGGTGAGTTGCTGTCATTTTCTTGGATGGTTCAGTGTCCACCGGAATTTCGTACACGCTCCATTTTCCTGGATCTGAAATATTCCATTATACCAACAGTAACAGTTTTGTTATAGTGAGTGTATTCCTTTACTCCTCTCAGTATGAAGTCACACATGCTTTAATATAAATCCTTCCTGATGATAGCATTTCAAGAAATAAACATCAGTTATTTATGTGCCTCTGGTAAAAGATGATAAATAATGTCGTTGAAAACTAACAAGGTAGTGCACTTTCTGCTGTTAGTCAAAACGTGAAGCTTCTGTTTAAGGCACATTTGTTGAGGTGAAATGTATAGGCCAAAGTCAGCACGTTATGTGCGGTGAGTCGTTCAAACAGGGATACTTGCGAGGGCACTCACTGCCTAAAATTGTTGCCCAAAACAAGAATACAATGATCATGCAATAAATTATATTTGCTTCTCGCCCATATTTCAGCATCTGAAGCCGTTCAGGTAAGGTGAAAGTGGAATCTGACTGGCCGAGAAGTGTAAATTGAAGTAATAAACAAACTACCACAACCTGAGGGCACAGTGTCGCCGCAGCTGCTCACATATTTTTCTGCTTTGTTCTTTTATGTTGTTATTTTTTGTTCTGTTTTCGTCATTCAGGTGGATCTATTTTAAGATTCCAGTTTGCTTGTCCGGGTAATAAGTCTTAGTGTATTTTTTCTATATTATTCTGATATAACAAATTACTGCTATTTAGACGTAAACAAGTAACAACTACTTTTATGTGTACCGCCATGATCTTTTGAAGTCTCGTGACGACCACCAAGCGTCTGGTATACGGAAGGACTGTTCACATCTTCTGGCTGTAAGC
>SMGT01003188.1:19676-34386 GCA_004794575.1 Lanistes nyassanus
CCGTACTGAAAATTTTTAAATTATATATAAATTATATATAAATACAGTTACTGCCCAACTCCCCGCTACCCACTCACACCAGAAAAACCAAAATCTGTGGGGTTCAGACTGGCTCAGCGCCTTCCGTAACTAAACCCGTTTCCTGATTCCTAGCCCCAATCCCTCTCTCTTTGCCTCTCTTTCTCTTACTCCCTTCCTTCTGTGATGGGTGGCAGCCATCACGGAGACGGTTTTGGCCACCACGCTCACAGCCACAGCGTCGCCGGGGGGGGGGTGGGGGTGCCCAGGTCGAGTGGTGCCCAGCGAACCGTGGCTGTGAGGCACTGTATCCTTTTACCGCGTGCTGTGCTAGGCTCACGTTTCTATATCCTTCTAGGACAGTTGCAGATACTAACAACTAACATATTGGGATTCTACTCGAATTACTCTTTCAGTAGATACTAAACTCGTCAAACGTCTTAATAGATTAGGTTAGTTTGTAGGCATATTTCTTATCTTTTTCTATTCACATTAGCTAGTTTAACTGCCTTTTAACGTAATTATCTTTATTTCCTTCTCACTCTACTTAACTTTCCGTAACACTAACAGGAAGAGCAGAGCGCATTCTATTTATCGCATATTTTCATGTTCGTGTAATATATCTTTGTATTTTTAATCTTAAGTCTTGCGTGTGTAAGAAACACAAATTTTGGCATTCACTCGCGGCCCGGACAGTGCCCCCGTTGCGGTTCGCCCCCTACCCGATAAATGTGGGGTACGGACCGGGCAAAGGGAGAGATGAAGGGCAGAGTGCAATGGGGAGACGAACCATGTAGGCAGAGCACGAGCGAGAAGGGAGGGAACGGGCAGGCTCTCAGAGCGACCCCAGCCGTCGGGCAGCAGCAGCGGTGGCGGCCCCAAATAAAACCTATGCACAAGACGGAAGACCTGCCTTTGTTGGGAGGAGAGAGAGAGAGAGAGGGAGAGGAGAGAGAAACTTTACGGAGCGAACCTGCTCCGTCACAATTCCTTCGATACTCTGCCTTTTACGCCAGTTCTTCTAAAACTAACGTGCATTTAACAGACTAAACAATCCAAACTGTACTCACGGTGCACTTGTTTTGTCTTTTCTGCCTGCGTGTTAGTAAAGTGAACTTTTTGTCAGGTACATTAAACGCATTCTTATTAACTTATTATAGCGTACAGATTACTTACTTTGTAAGCAGGGATCATGTTAAAACAATACAGTTTGAAATGACGATAACTGCAACATATTTGATCATGTCCGTTGAAGCTCAGAATACAGCACATAATTGTTACTGCATTTGTTTCCTCCTGTCGTTCTTAGATTTGTTTGCGGTGATATATTTTTATTTATAGGAATATAAAATATTACAGTTTATTTTAGTTTCATTTCATTGAAAGGACCCTATAGGAGGGGCCATTTATATATCCAATACACACTTCAAACAATAGTTCACAATAACTGTGTAGATTGGTAATGCTAATATTTTAAAAGTTTACTTGCCTTTTCGCCGAACAATAAAAATGGTAACAACGACGATCACCGCTATGGCAACGACTGCACCAACAACTCCTCCAACAACAGGTCCTGTGACAAATAATAAGCTGATGTACACTAAACTTTCCATGGTCCGCCGTGTAAACACGTGGGACATGAAGAGAAAACACTCGCGTCAGATACAGGATCCTACCCCAATTCCCTCGGTGTCGATGCCAACCTCGCGGTTCCGCTGTGCTACGGGCCGCGGACTTAAAAATCATGTCAAGTCTAAAGGGTGTCTCCAAATGACACGAACTGACATGCGCCGGAGTGTAACTTCTTACAGGTACATTTAACATACCACGACATTGGGGGTTGTAGCAGAGTCGTGACGACGTTACTTTGTTTCAGGGTTGGGGTTGGGATTAGGCCTGGGGTTCAGTTTGTACAAAAATGTCGAAGCACATTGTGACTTCTTCTAAGACGCCTTGATAACCCTGTCGGTAGAGCTGCGACTAGCAGGTGAAAGGTTGCTGGTCAAATCCTGGTGTGGGAAGCACGTGAGTGTGTTCTGTGTGCTAGGACAAATAGGTGCATTGAGATGCGTGAGGTCGTACATGCCGATATAAATAAATAAGTGGACTTATGAGTTTGTCTGAGTGTATATGGTAGTTGTTATGCTGTGCATGTAAATAGATGAACATTACGTGTATAAACACGGACGTAGCTAGTGATCGCTTACGCATTCGTTTTCACAATAAGCATTTACCTGTTGTTCCTGTTGTTTCTTGATCTTGTTCCTTGATCTCAAATGTAAACGAAAGATTTCCAAGACTATTCCCGAAAACTGCGCTGTAAAAGCCAGCACTAAAATTCGCCTTGTTTCGAAGAGTGACTGTGCATGTGACGATATACGAGTTCAGGAACTTGCACTGAGGCTGGGCAGCCCATATAGCCTCCACACTGTGGCGACTTGTGTCATTTGGCAAAGATCCGATGTAAAAAATCGACAGCGCGTCAGGTGCTGGACGAGAAATCATCTGAAAGTCCAGTGTTGCCTGGTCACCTTTAAACGTAGTTGTGTAGATGTCATTAGCGTTTGCTGGATTCAATTTCGGAGCGCCTGAAAATAAAAAATCAAAGACATTCTACTTAATCGCTTGGAGGCTACTAAAGAGTAGACTCGACAATATATGTTTTATTAGTGATAAAAGAGAAACTTTTAATTTCTGACTAATGAATTATTGTGAGAGTCCGAGCGCTAACGAACAAAAATCCCCACATACAGATTTTACTATCTTTTCCATTCGAATGAAAACAACGCCCATACGTTTTACGAAAGCATAAAAAGAATAATTTTCTTACAATTTAATAATATGACGCCCACATGTAAACTGAATTACTTCTCAGATCTAAGACTGCTACAGCCTGAGCTGACATAGGAAAGTTGAAAAAATCTGTGTTTTCATAGGCAATCTCCATCTTGTCTGAATGATTCGGCTGAGAACAAGAGCAACAGCAGCAGCAGAAGCAGCACCAACAACAATAAACAACAACAACAACAACAGCTGCATCGTAATCCGCACTTTTGCCGAGTAACTTCTGCTACCGAATGCTGTTGTCGTTCTGCCCACTCTCACCCCATAAAAGCGCGTGAAGACAGACAAAAAGGAAAGAGAAGGTCGGCACAGCATTGCGGGTAGACCTGTGAGTTAGTGTGAAAGTTTGTTGTTTGAATCTACCAGTGGCTAAGAATTTTTTACTACAGTTTAAGGTTATACACGCCCTATTCGAACATCCCCAGGAAAGCCTGTCTGTAGTGGGCTGCAATGCAGCACTTGGTCTGGTGGTTCTTTTAGTGCATACCTGAGTAATAGGACCCCATCCCCCCAACAGTGTTAAATGGTCGCCAGCTGGTAGCATCGTTACTCTACAATTCTAAAATTATCTATCTACCCTCAAGCAGTTTGTCTTTGGTTCTTGCGTAACGTCCAGCGCAAACTGTGTGCATATCAGGACGGTGTTGCTTAGACAAAGTTTACGTGCTGCCACACGTGGGGCTGATGGCGCAACACGGGCCTCAGTCCCACCCAGTCACATTATACTGACACCGGGTCAACCAATCCTAGTACTGTTCCCTGTAGTGACAGGCGTCTGGCAGGGCAGCTCCTAGATTGACAGTTTTTAAGTCTTAGGTATGACTCGGCCGGGATGCGAACCACCGACCTCTCGTCTCGGAAGCGGTCGCCTTAAAGACATCTTACCGCGTGCGCCATTGCGTAAGAAATGTGCTGCTGTGGCCGTCGTATCGCAAGCGGTGTTGCGGAGACTTTCAAACCAAGCGGTTTGTCGGCAAGGGATGTAACTGGTGTTTTCTTAAAGAGAATAATTTTTTCGAGTTGCTTCCCTTAGACCACACAATACACGACTTCGCTCGCGACACCACGCGATACCGTTTAGGAGTTAGCGAGGTGATTGCGAGCGCCATTTTGGTTTTATGATTTGGACACATTTTTTCAATCCAGCGTTTTACACAGAATTCACAATGGATGGATTTCAGGTAGAAATCTTTTATAGTTTTTACATTTCTCTTTCACCCTGTGTTGGAATTAGGTTTTAATCGATTATAAATTTTTTTCGAATTTTTTAGTAAGAGACATAGATGCCTCAGGGTAGGTTATGGCGGAAAATACCGAGTAGGCACATACAGTGACTACGTCTAACACCAAAAAGTAAGGACTATTTAACATGTTTTCAGTAATATTCTATAATTGTTTTGATGTTCAAAAATCTATATTTCGAAATATGTAAAGTAGATTACTAAACTTGTGGTAGTTTTTAAACAGCATTTATTTCAAGCGTGCCGACTTTTGACTGGACATTGTATGCAAAGGATGAATGAAACCCGCTGACAGCACATTAAAAAGGAAGGTCGAACGAAACCTAGACAGTGATCTTGTTTCACGCACATTTAGTTATTAATCTTTAAATCTGCAAGGGACAATACTCAACACATAGTTAAATTCCACATAATTCCACTCTCGTTATTTACAGTATAATTACAATAAAAATGTTAAAGAATCTCAAACAGTAAATTAAAAGTGTTATTATATGCTTGTCATTCTTTTGGATGTACAGTCTCTAAATTAGCTTTGATCATTAAGCTTATTTCATACAAACAATTCCCGCGTGAAGAGAAATAATAACCATCTGCTCCTATGTTATGTTACGCTATATTTTACATCATCCAACTATTTGTATTTTCTTCTACATTCTTTCCTTTTTTCCTGTACATTTGTCCGTCAGTCACCCCGTCTTTCCTTCGTTTCCCAAAGTCTTCCCAAGTCAATACTAAACGTGATACTCACATGTAACCGTCAGCTCGATACGTCGTTCATCTCTCCCCTTCACAGTATTTTCTGACTGACACACGTATGTAGCTGCCGACTCACACCGAACGTTAGTCAGACTGTGTACAAGGTCCTGTGTACTATCAGCTTCAGCCAGGGTTTGACTGTCGCCGTCAGTGACTTTCAAGAGACGTATGGTTGGAAGAGGTCTGCCATCAGCTTCACAAACAACTGGTACGTTTGTATTTTCACTGACTTCCACAGTGCTGGCTTCTTTGTTTGCCATCTTGAAACTCAACACACGGGCTGAATCTGTAGGCAACACGCAGAATGTCTTAGTAATTTCAATAACGTCTATCGGGAACGAGAGATGTCCAGGGATGTTAGAGGCCTTTCTATGAATTTTTGAGCTGACCAGTAGAGAACGAAAAGGCAGCTTCCATACACTACTAAACTATATAAAGAGGGAGGAAGAATGATGTACGTTACCTCGTGAATGCTTGAGAAACAGCAGCGTTAAAGTTTATGTATGGATGCTTTCTAATCTTTAATTTTGAGTGTTTTATAGACCATGCCTATAGACCCCTCCCTAATCCCCTCCCTAGTAGAAGTTGTTTTTATTTTCATTAATGAATGTGACAGATTAATCTCCCCTCCTCACACACACACACACACACACATCTGGCTGAAATGAATGAACGAGACTTCTAAATGAGTTTCGGAAACAGTTTCGGCTTGCCAAACGAGGTTTAGTGTAGCGGCTGCAGCATGAAAAAGCGCAGCAAAACTGGAGCCAATCAAAATACAGTCTTACGTAAAATATGCTAATCTCGTAGGGTCACCACTGAAAACCTTGCAGTTTCCTGGAAGATCTTTACTGCCTATACCCCACCCCACCCCTTCCCCAACCCCCCACCTATCCCTTACTCTTAGCCCCCACCCTAACCCTACCCCTTACCCTTCCCCTAAACGCCCCTCCTCCCGAAATATCCCTCTCTCCCTCGCTTCCCCAATGCCCCTGGAAAGACCTTCGAAATATAGCTCGCCATATGATTGGCTCCGGTTTTTACACATCCTAAATAGAGCTCGTCATTTGATTGGCTCCAGTTGTTCAGCGCTTTTACGTGGTGCTGGCCAGGTCTACTTCCGTCGTTAACAATGGCTACACGTGTTTCGTTTGTTGTGTGTGCAAAAAGTTACTATATTTGACACCAAATAGTAAGTAGTATTTAATATTTCTAACTAAAAGTATTGTTTCCATTGTGCTGCCGAAGAACAGATCTTTCTAAATATGTAAAATATATTACTGTGAGTGTGGTAGTTTTTAAGTGGTATTTTTTTTAAACGTGTAAATCTATGCGGCCTCCGGGGTTGCTAGCCCTGCGGGTCCCTGCGGGTAGGATTTTAGCAACACAAGTTACCAAGCTAGATGACTGAAGTTCTATAGTGCGAATGGCAGGCGAGATCTGCCTCTTACAGTTTCATGCGAATAAATGTAAAATTACTAACTGCTAGACCGTAAACCAGCAAGCAGTCGTCTTCTGTTTTAGTCCATCGTTCATGAATTTAAAAAAGCTAGGCTTTGGTAGTTGAAGGTGCCCTATCATACTACCATAATACAGTAAAAACCCCCGTGTAAGACCTTCCCATATACGACCTACTCCGGCATACGACCCAAAGAGGTTTGACGGAGACCATTTCTTATATAAACGACCTCCCATTTACGACTCCCTCCTTAACCCCATCACCGACCGACGAAAGTGGCCGGTTTTGCGCAGTACACGACTTTCCCTGGTCGAGCGGGAAAAGGTTAGCAGACTTCTTTTTGCAAAGATGTTCACTGAGAAACGCGAAATGTCGACCCCGATGATGAGATAGATTAAGTCTGACGTGTGGTAAAACTACATGTGCCGTTATTGAGGTGCGGAAAAACATGTAGTTTCAACATGTAGTTCAGTGGTAAATAAGGAACAATTTCAAAACACATGTTGCAGTTGGCTGCCATTGCATACATGCAGATATGTTTAATATTTCTCCCCCTATCCATCACGGTACATATGCCTACATGTTATGCTAACGGTTCAGTGCAACTAGTCCTCCTTTATAAGAACCCTCCGTTATAAGAACTGATTTGTGCTGGTTTTTTTTTCAAACTCGTATATTGGTGGTTTTACTGTACCAGCCCCTACCATACTGCCTGCTGCACGCAGTGGAATCTTTCATGCGGAACTGTTGTGACTGAGGGTGTAGACGCCATCAAATATATAACTGCAACTATGACCCCTTAGAAGGACACTGCCGTAGGTTTGTATTTGTTTTGTTTGCGAATCCAGGCTTTTTGCCTCAGCCAGTGACGACAAACTCGGAAATGCGCGCCACCCGTGTGTTGACCGACAATTCCTTCTGTGCATCGTGCGAGTGTTTTCATTTCTTCTGTGCATTGTGCGTGTTTTCACTAATGAAGTCAGGTAACTCAAGTCGGATTCTTCCCAAAAGCGCGGAATGAGGGCCGGGCGACATGGACTTCTCCTGGACTATCGGTATCGTTTATCCTGTTCATGTTTAAACAGCTTATACAGTGGGTAGGTGTATGAGCGTGAATGCCTCATTTAAATCTTGTCGTTGTACATTGGAACTTTATCTTCGTAACAGTAGATGAAATAGTGTAGCATCTTTATCGCTGTCTTCTTTCATTTGGACGTCAATGCGAGAAGTGATCATCAGTAGTTCTTCCCCCCTTCTTGGCACGAATCATGCTCTCCACATTTGGTTCATAACGAGCATACGACAGAACATACCCCTAGACGCAAGACGGGCCATACTACAACAGTCTGGTTTATTTTTAAATAACTTACAATTGACGATTGGCGAATATGTGACAGTCTGCACCACCGCGTTGTTCCACATCAAATTGCAGGTAAAATTCATCCCACTCATGGTCCTGTTCACGATCTCAATCTTCAGCTCTGACGAGTTGACGTCATTCCAGACGACGGATCCTTGTGGGGATCCAAGATCGTTGGCGTTACAATAACAGTGGAGTCCAAGACTTTCCTGTACGTACTGCGGACAATTGTGAGTAGGAGACCCGGAGGGACGACCTGGCAATAGAACCGTGTGATTCTTCACTTAGAGAAAAAACATTTACAGCTTGTCACGTCAAAGTTTTAAAAATAAATTTTATTGTCTATACGAGTCATTCACCTCTCTGTATGTAGGAAACTCTAGCCCAACGTTTTGTTTTAACAAATAGGTATAGAAGTAAACGTTTTCACGAAGCCCGCAATTTTCAGCTTTCAAGTGGATGTGGGTCCTTATGGGAACTAGGGGACGAAGAGAACGTGGTGATCGTACGACTAGGGAGCGATGCGAACTTTCGCGGCACATCACTCGACTGACGCTCGTCGCCTTTATTGATCAAAAGGCACCCCGACTAGTTGGCGCCCTTACCCGTTTACAGTCATCAGTCATCTACGATAGTCCCCAGCTCTACTGGTAGACCTATCCAGGCCACATAACGGGTGACTACCGACCTCAGTGCAAAGCAAATGTCAATAAACCTCCCGCATCCTAATTATGCCGCCCCCCACCCTGTTCTACGCGGTGACGCTGATCAACCCAGCACATACCCACAAATCGACACATGGCTCCTCAGCTACACAGGGAACTTCACACACACACACACACACGCACACGCACACGCACACGCACACGCACACTCACACCCACACACACACACACACACTCACACCCACACACACACACACACGCGTGCACCCACTTACGCACGCACACAACGAAATTACAAAGGTTAACATGGAGAATTATAGCTCTTGCCAAAATTCCCATGAAAACTGTTGGGTCACAGGTTTTCATTTTGAGAAGCTTAGACACAGCAAAGGTAGTGATGGAAACCACATCAGACCCTGTACCTGTACGTGAAAGTTGAGACTAGATCCCCAGATCGGAAGACGAGTCGCACGTAAAAGTAATAATTTTGTCTCTCTATGAACACGATTTCAACATGTGAGTGGGAGACTAGGAAGGAGGACCTGAAAATAAGATCTGAGGATTTAACGTTAGCTGATTACTGTATAAAATGAACATTTACCCTGACCACGAAGTATTTAATTATTCAGCCTTGAAGTGGCCTCTACGTTTTTAAATTAAAGGGCAACTCAGGACTTTTTTTTTTGCATCTCCCTTAATTTTCAGTGGGTGAGTGAAAGGGTGAGTGGGTGGGTTGGTGGGTTGGGTTTGGGTGAGATAGCGGGCGGTCGGGCAAGTCAGTCAGTCACAGACACAATATGTGTGCATGCGCGCGTGTGTGTGCGTGCAAGGTTGGTGGTAAGTGTGGCACGTCTTCGTAGCGTGGATGAATCTCAGTAGTAGTTCGACTGTTTATTATGAGTTGTGGTGGTTGCTTGCTGTTTTTTTAATTGTAAAGCAGGTTGAGTCTCTGGGGTAACTGCGCTGTAGAGGGTTTTAAGTAGTAGTATAGTATTAGTGTACTAGCAGTGTAGTAGTATCAAGTAATCAAGTTTAATTTACGGATAAAAGCGGGGAAGATGAGGAAGCCTCGCAGACACCTAATTCTTGGACTAGTGAGAGTCTTTATAAATAACTTTAGTCAAATGTCCTTTTAAATATATCTATATATAAATCAGAGGTCACGACAGACGTCTGTGTTAATGTATGTAACATTTGTATCACTTACTATGAAGCCTTATGTAATATTCAAAACTCACGTATTTCGTAACTCCCAATAAATGAAGGTGAAACCTGAACTTCGCCAGGTACAATCACGACAGTGTACGTCAAGGTTCCTTGTGGAGGGAGCCAAGTGCCGATTTGACACTTACCAGTTGAGTATATGCTGTCTGCCCCAGGAGTTGTTGACATGTTAAACTTTCCTAACAGTGTCCAATTTGGCTGGAATTTATAAAAATTTGTATTTTAACGCAAACGTAATCCTGTTACACATTGTCACCCGCATTCCCAAAAACTGCTCGCACTTGTCAAAAATAAAATAACTCAGAACATTAAAGTTGAAACAGCCTTTCTACTCATATTCTATTGAAACGAAGATATTAGTAACAACTCATTGTACTTATGTAAGACACTGGCAGCGCATTTGCGCATTCAATTCTTTTTCGATGGAATTATTCTATAAAGAGTAAACCGTATTTATCTGCGCTTTTTATAGCGATCAAGAGGTGTCGGATGGTATGTCTTTACATTTGCTGATGCGCTTACCTGAGAATTTTGATATAACAGACAGTAGTATCTGCCCCGTGCAGACCGTACTTTGCTGACGTCACACTGTCCAGTTAGTTTCCACGTGGTGTTTGTGATTTGTAAGCTGCAGGAAGACGTCTGAGGCGGACCTAAAACAACATCATCTCCACTCAGTAAATAACATTTTCTCGAGTCACATGCTGGGGACCGTGTCTCCTCCCCAACACCTTTATTCCTAGAGTACATACTGTTACCGACAAAGTGTAATAGAAACCAAACAAATATTTAAATGTGGATGGATTACCACCCAGAGGGGGCCTTATTAGTTCATTGGGTAGAGCTCCGGACTAGGAGATGGGCTCCTGGTTCGAATCCTGGCCAAGGATTATTTCCTGAGTTATACATTGTGCAAACTCCATTCCCCACCCCCCATATTGCGAAATCACCTCAAGGTGGAAGCACTGTCCCTCTAAATAACCACCACGATTACCACCCAGGTACAAAGTTAAAAGAAAACCTACACTTTAGCCAGCATATATGTTTAGTGTTATACACAATGTTTTTCACTGACCATACATATCACCGAATTTATGAAACATCAAAGTGGATACAAGATATTGACAATAGAATAACAGCCGATGTCCACAGAATAAATAAAATCACTTACTTATCAGATCTAGTGGACATCTTGTTTCATCTATTTTCTTATTCTCTGAAAACGCCTGGCACAGCACACTGGTCGTGTAGAAGACATCTTTTTGATTATAGCCTGTTTCATCCACAATGAGAGAAGCCGTGTCCGCCGTCCTCTGAAGGTTGAATATTGGGACAAAGTTTGATACGCACGTTGTGTCTGGATTGCAAGTGCCGATCGGGTAGATCCTGCTTTCATATTCCAACTGCCACTGCACGGTCAGTCCACTGACCTGTCCCGAACAGGTGAAGGTGCTATTCTGTTTTCCTTCCCGTACCTCCAGGTAGCCACTGGGAGTATCACACAGGCTCAGCATTGCGTCTACATTGAAAAGCGGATAAGTTACACAAGTAAGTATTATACACATAAGCAAATGACGTCCCGTGACCTTTTATTTATATTTTAGGTCGTTGGTGCGTGAGGCGTTTTTCCGGTGGGAAGCATAGTGCCTTATCTTCTCTAACCCATGGGGTTAGGTACCCATGGGGTCAGGTACCCATGGGGTCAGGTACCCATTCAAAGCAGGTGAATTTGGGGGAGGGTGGATGTGCTGCAGCGCACGGATATCAAACCAGCCTGCGACCGGACCTTCACCTATTCATCAGTATAGAACCATGTTGACTTAAAAGTATTTAAACGCGTTTCCATTGTTTACATCTCTCAGCCTCTATTGGCTACATACAATTTGTGTGACATCTAACAAGTAACATGGCTGCATTCGTCTACACGGCACCGCTCTATATTTGTCACAACAGTCTGTGGAACTGGAAAGATCGGACATTTGTGTGTGCGCGTGCTTGTTTAATTTCTATGTATAGAATCTTGCGCCTGCCCTTATGTTGATGCTTAGGTGCTTTAGACAGACAGAAAGGCAGGCAGACAGAGACCGTATATCCATTGGACTCGTGTCTGGCAGCAGGGACCAAAAAGTAAATCTAGAAAACTAGCATCCAAAAGAAAAAAATGCTTTCACAAAAAACACATTCCATGCACGCGCATACGCATACAATTGGACGCAGGATCGACCATGCACAGTAGAACCATAGACCATATAGAATATATGTTATTCGCAGGGTTATTCATGTGTGGAGAGAACTATATAACTATGTGTGTGTGTGTGTGCGTGTGTGTGTGTGTGTGTGTGTGTGTGTGTGTGTATGTGTGTGCGTGTGTGTGTGTGTGTGTGTGGTGTTGTAATCCCGCTGTAATGTGCTAGAAGTAAGGTAAAAGGTCGACTGCTACATTTGAACATTTGGTAATACATTTACCTCCCTCATAATACATAATTTAATTACAACTGATGTGTCTTAACCACAACGCCGAGTACATGAACATATGTTTTATGAAATATTGCCAAAGCTTCTTTAAATCTCTTGAAGGAACCATGTATACCCTAGAATGACTCTTCCGTCCCTCTTAACGCAGATATAGCCTGCAGCCATGCAGAAGGTCTCACGCAGATCCTACCCCATATACACACGCACGCACGCACCAGTCATGGCCGATCAGCACATTTTGAACAGAGGTGCATGTAACAACTGTTTCTGGCTCTTGCTGAACACACAGATATATAGAGGGAAACAGTCCCTGAGAAAGAACGCACGAGGTATGCTGGGTCGATCGATTAGTCCAAAGACGTTTCGCCAAACAGTAGAAACAAAACATTTATGGGTTTGTGCCTAATATGAATACTTTACACGTCTTCATGTGTCCAGAGTTATGACATGTGGGAGGGAAGCACAGCCTGATTGTGACATAAAATAATCAACAGGCACTATATTGTTCTTGACACGGTGGATGCTTGAAGATAATAATCGTACTCGTAAGGGATTAGAAATAGTCTAGTGGTCTACCACAGTCGAATATATGTAGTGCTCACATAACATACATTCCAAATACCTTAAAATACACATTGCACCAAGCAACCCCTAAGTTCTGTTTTAAAAAAAATGCTTACCACAAGTGCTGAGGGAAAGCGTCAGTAAGAAGAATCCCTTTAAGGTCAACATGTTGATATGTAAGCACAAATGTACAGACACGTAAGTTAACAGTTACAAAATATTTCACTAGAACGCACAAGATTTTTTACAGTGTTATGCCCGGCACGTGAGTAATCAGCAGCACAGTAGGTGATCTCACCTACACCACAGCGTAACGAACTATATACAAAGGTTAGAGGATGTTTTAAATACTGAAGAATCCTCATCGTACACGTGTTTTCCTTCCTAGTCTACTGGCAGCTCGCGTGAGCAACTGGGACTACACTCGCACGTAGAACCGTCATGGGGATTTCACGATCCAGTACTGTAATCCGGTTCACTTATCAAGTACAGGAAAGAACAGCCCCATAGAAATGTTTACACACAGAAAACCTAACCAGGAAGTTAAATACCTCTACTCTGGCTCTGCTGTGGTCAGCATGGCTGCCAGCCCAACTCCTTGTTGGGGCGCATTCACTCAAGAGTGAACGACATTACGTATCGACACGCAGTTGAACAGACGCCGGTTTGAATAATTAGCAAAAAAAAAGTGTCGTGTAATTTAAAGTAGCCATGCACATACGCGAGTGCTTTAAAATCAGGAAATGACTCCTGTTTTGTTCTGCCTGTAACCTACCTTATCTAATCACTGGGAATGCTGGATGTACGCCCAACTGCAGACTGCTACTTTTTCTGCCTGTCTTGTTCATAAAGGTCAAAAGGTCTGCAAACACTGAAAATAAATTATGATTATGTTTCACGCACTCACGCACACATGCGCGCGCACTCTCACTCACAATGCCGATGACACTACTTCACAAAGTGAATGGAATTATCTTCTTTTAAAAAATTCTTTCTTAAAAATTAAAAAGAGAGCATGAGTTTAAAACCCCATTTCGTATCATTTTAAATAATCTCTTCATACACCCTGTCAAGACAGCACTGGCATTTGCTAACACACAGTGCGTATAATGTTACTCTCTTGTCAGACACGATTTATTTGACATTGTGTCTGTGTAAACGAAGTCAGAGTAACTTGTGAGATTGGAATATTGGTGTCTGACATTGGTATCTTACATGCTGATTTTGAAGAGGCTTTGTCTCCTGATATTTTCTTTATGAAACCAGGTGGTAAAAATTTAAATTTCTTTCTAATCATCTGTCCTGTTCTTAAATCTATACTTAACTGACTGTTTATATTGAATTTTTTTCTTTGAATGACCTGTATATCTGACTTTAATACACATGCGCTTTCTAGTATCTCAGTAGTGCGACTGTCCGTTATGGGATAGTCTAACATCGATCTCGTAAATATTCGGTGATCATACCCAGGGTTTTCGAACATCACACCTTCCCCCCTCACCCCCCACACACACACCACCGCGCACGCTCTCTCTCTTTATTTCAGCCCCCCCCACCACAACTACACACATATACACAATACCTAGAACATACACACACACACACACACACAAACGCGCGCGCGTCCACAGATAGAAAGCATTTACACTATACCTTGACAAAGAAAAAAATCAAACTGCCCGGAAGGTAACATAAAGCACGTTTTTCTTATGTGTATGCTTGAGCACGCGTGCGTGCGTGTGCTGGTCTTTGAAGAAGATGGAAGATATATATGTATATATGTGTGTGTGAGTGCACTGTAACCATGAAACTAACAAAGCGCACAATTATGCCAGCACCCTTCCATAGAGTAATACACAAAGCCACGAACCATTGACACTAGTACATTTGACGGCTAACATGTGTTGGTAGAGAATCGGGAGCTTGAAAAAGCGCATAAAAATTGGACCTACTCAAAATACAGTCTTACTTAAAATATCGTAATCTCTTAGGTTCACAACTAAAAATGCTGCAGTTTCCTGCCTATACCCTACCCCACCCTAACCTCTCCTCTTACCCTTCCCCTAAACCCCCCTCCTCCCGAAACATTCCCCTCTCCCTCCCT
>SMGT01003188.1:34392-98285 GCA_004794575.1 Lanistes nyassanus
CCCCCCCCCCCCCCCCCCCCCCCCCCCCGCCCATGGAAAGACCTGCGAAATATAGCTAGCCATTTGATTGGCTCCGCTTTTTACACATCCGAAATAGAGGTCGTCGTTTGATTGGCTCCAGTGAATTATAGCTTTTACGTGCTGTCGATGCTAGGTCGTAAAACTCAACAAGGCACTGTGAAGAAGAGGAGCAGTAACGGGTGACAAATAGAGGCAGTTACGGGTGACAAATAGAAGCAGTTACGGGTGACAAATAGAGCGACAAATGTACGTCTGTTATAACCGATTTACTTCAGTTGTAACGTGTGACCCATTGTAACTTGACTCACGGAACAAGTTGCAGTCTGACTGCCTTAACTGGCGCAAGCTGCAGAATTACTGCGTAATGTGTATTATTGTGTGTTTGCTTGCAGCCACTCCGCCCTCGCGTGTTTTAAGTGTGAGTGCTTGCGTGTATGACGTGTATTTTCCATACGTGCTTTCATGGTTGCGTTCTTGAACATACGTCTGCTTGCGCGCGTGTGTGAGATGTGCGTGAGAGAGCGCCTGTTTTACTGACATTCTCAGATTTAGAACTTTAATCTTGTGTTCTTTGTGTTATTTTCTTGATTTTTTTCCCTGCTGTCAGATACAAATGCAGAAAAAGACGGAAGAATGCATAGGTCTATATGCTGAAAAAGCACGTTAGTGCACATGTACACACAAATATACGATTTTTTTCTAATGTTCAAAACAGTTTTCGTCTTATAAACATTTGAAAGACTTCCCAATTTGAAAAGAAGACAGACAAACACCAGATGAATGCACCATTGTTGAGGACAATAGCATTGTACAAAAGCTACCTGCATTAGACTTTTTCACTTGTTAGATGTCAAAAAAACTGTCTCTAACCAGACGAGACGGGGTGATGTAAACAGCAGAATGGGGTTAAAATACTCTAAACTGTGCGCTGCACAGATGAATACTATGCGGATGTCACACACCCACTCGGCCACCTACCTTACTCTCACCAAGCGACCAAGGCTGTGGGGGCGTGTTCTTTTGCGCACAACTCCGCACAAACACAAGACAACGAGACGATGTAGCTTTTCTACAAGGACCCGGCCTTATTTATTAAACTACACTCTCGCGCTCTCTCTCTCTCTCCGCTACTCACGCACTTATTACTCCGATACACACGGCGGCGTCCAACTAACTTTCACTATCACCGCACGTTTACCAACTATTCGCTCACCTACGGTCCTCCTTGTTATCCTCCACACTATCCGAATCAACCAACTAACCACGTTTTCTTCCTTTACACAAGTTCGCGTCTTTCAACTAACAAGCTCCTCTCACGCACAGTCCTAACAACGTACTTTCCACTATCTCGAATAGTTAACCACAATTTTCACGGATATCGAGTTATTTCTCACAAACTCAATGTCATCAATCTTCACAGATATCTAGTTACTTCTCACAGACTTAATGTCTGCACAGTCTTCACGAGGGACTTCAAAGAGGGGTTAAAAAATCTTCCTACCGCGAAGTATCTACTGGTGGAGATGCGAAGGACCTCCACGCGAGCTCCCTTAACAAATCGCTCACTTGGGGAAGAAAATCTCCTCTCCTCCACGTTAGCGGTTCAAACTTCCACAATTTTCTCTGGAGCTGTCAGTCCACAAAGGACACGCTGATGCTATCGCAGTCGTCACAGCTCTTACACATCCACCTCTGGGTGGGGGGTTGTTACGTCTCGTCTCAGGAGGCGCTGACGTCGCCTCGTACATGGAACAAACAAAAAAAAACCCTACGAAAACGTATTACTATAATATCCTAATCTCACAAAAACAACACGATTAAAAAAATAGAGGAAAACCTCCCATGGAGTGTTTGGCCTACCTCCTCTCTGGGCAGAGGGTTTGGTCACAAAAATCGCCTACACACTCTCAGCGTTTCCAGTGCCAATGAAGGGGCTCTGCTCAGGTGTCTGGGCACTTGCAGAAAACGTCCGTCGGTTACTGTCCCTTCCAGTCGTCGGCCTTCTCTCTCACACACGTCAGTTGTCCTCTCTACTTCAAAAAAAAAAAAACAACAACAAAAAAACTGCGCGCCTCTTCCTACTCTCGCGCGTTTATCGCCTCTTAGTGATCTAAAAATAGTGCTTACACCATGTAAAAGCGCAGAACTACTGGAGCCAATCAAATGACGAGCTCTATTTAGGATATGTAAAAAGCGGAGCCAATCAAATGGCGAGCTATATTTCGAAGGTCTTTCCAGGGGCGGGGGGAAGGGAGGGAGAGGGGGTTGTTCCGGGAGGAGGGGGATTTAGGGGAAGGGGAAGGGGTGGGGTGGGGTATAGGCAGTAAAGATCTTCCAGGAATCTGCAAGGTTTTCAGGGGTGACCCCACGAGATTAGCATATTTTACGTAAGACTGTATTTTGATTGGCTCCAGTTATTCTGCGCTTTTTCATGCTCTTAGTGACTACCTTACTCATCACGCGTCATTGCTCTCAAGGCACGTTTCCGTGACAGGGGCTAGGAGAAGTGGATGGCCGAATGCCCAGAGAACGAACGTGGCTTCATACCAGCTAACCGCGGCACATTTTCCCAATTACCCAGCTATTAATGGGTACCTGAACTCAATGGTTTGGAAAGGTAAGAATCGAGAAGAGGATATGGGCTCCGTCCTCACCGTGTTGACCCACCAGATAACACCCCCACTCCCCTCCAACCTTAAAAAAGGGTCACGGGACATCATTTAACTATATGCATATATGCGTGTGTGAGCGTGCTACATTTGTCCATTTCCATGCCGTGTGTGGGTGAGCTGTGATAGTTTTGTACTGCCTGTACCCGTAAAAAGTGTGATTTGTATTAGTTTTCTTGTTTTAACCCCTGCTGCCTGATTCATTTCAAATGGGCGTGCAGTCTCTGTCTATGCACGAGCGCAGAAGCAGACGGACGAATGCATACACAGACATTCAAACAAATACTCTCATGCACAGGCATGTGCACACAAAAATACGGGTTCTTTCGATTTCTACAGGGTTGTTACACTGGTAACACACGAACACGTACACCAACTGATTGCAGGGAGAAGAACAGGAAATGGACACCGTCCTCCGAATGCTGGCCCACGGGAAAAATTCATTCAACTTCCTCCCCCACTAACGACCTCAAAAAAAGAAAATGCGTATACATAGATATTTGTGTAACTCTTGTCCAGTTCTCGATGTAGACCCAATGCTGAGCCTGTGTGATACTCCCAGTGGCTACCTGGAGCTACAGGAAGGAAGACAGAATAACACCTTCCCCTGCTCTGGACAGGTGAGTGGATTTACCGTAAAGTGGCAGCTGGAATATACAGGTAATATTCACCTCGGCTCTTGCTATACAAACACAACGTGCAGATCAACCTTTCCTCCAATATTCAGCCTTAGGAGGACAGCTGACACGGTTTCCCTCATTGTGAATGCAACAGGAATTCCTGAAAAAGATGTCTTCTACACGACCAGTGTGCTGTGCCAACGTTTTCAAAGAATAAGAAAATAAATGAAACGAGATGTCCAGTAGATCTAATCAGTAAGTAGTTTAATTAATTAATCCCTTTCGTATCCATCAGTTGTTATTCTATTAGCAACATCCAGCGTCAATTTGTGTCATTTCTTATATTTAGTGACATTTAGGCAACATTTAATTATAACATCAGATATTTACACTGGTTAAACTGTGATTGTTGTCTTTAGTTTGTAGGTAGGTGGTAATCGACCCATAGTTAATGTTTAGTTGGTCCCTGTTAATCTTTGTCAGTCACAGCATGAACACGTCTTATGTTTAAGGTGATAGAGACGCGGGAAGGAACGTACAGTCACTCCGCAAGTCAGTCGAGAATATGTTGGGTTTTTTTAAAGATCCAGCTGAGATTTCTTCCTGCAGATTGCAGATTACCTCTTCGGCACTGACTGGACAGTGTGACGTCAGCAAAGTACGGTCCGCACGCTTTCGATACTGTTGTCAGTTATATCAAAGCACTCAGGTAAGCGCATCGCCGAACTTTACAGACGTGGCTTGTGACATTTTACCTCTCCTCTATTGCAAAGGTTTTAAAGTACCTTAAAGGTAAACCCTATGCTACACATGTAAAGAACAGCAGTTAGTTTTGTTAACTATTTATAGAATAGTCCCAGCGTTTACAAAAAACTGAATGTAATGCGTTGGTATGTGGTGTTACTTAAGTAAAATGCAGTTTTGACTTCCTCTTTCGTTTTAATAGAGTATGAGTAGTAATGGCATTCTCAATCCTGGTGTTCTGAGCTTTTTTTCTGTCGAGTGCAAGCAGCTTGTCGCCTTAGAGACAGCAGGTTTTGATTTGCATTAACATTCACTTTTTTGTGAAAAAAAATCTCCAGCCAAATTAGACACATCTATGTCAACATCTCCTGCGCCAAACACTAACTACTCAGCTGGTAGCTGTCAAATCCAGACGTCGCTATCTTCAGAAGGAAACTTTACCTACACTGGTTTGACTGTACCTGGTGATGTTCTAGTTTCACCTTTATGTACTGGGAGTTACGAAATACGTGAGGTTTTTTTCAATATTAGACAAGACTTTAAAGAATGTAATATAGTAGTTCCGATACTTTTGTAGAAGTTTGTAATTATCTCTAATATAATTAAATATAACAGGAATTGTGAGTGAAGTGATTTGCAAAGTCTTTCTGTCACTAACCCAAGAATAACGTGCATGTTATTGCATTTTTTACCAGCTGCAGTCGTCAGCAATCTTCTCTTAACTCTATGGAGTCGGTAAGGTGAGTTAAGAAATGACTTCTAATGACCTGAACTGTATGAACTTTACTTCTTATGCACAACAGAGAATTTCTAATTTATGTTTCAGTACAGAATGCATAGGCCCATAGGCGAGTTTTTTCCCATGGCTAGTCCCAGGCTGGCGCCAACTGACTCGTGCCGAATTGGAATCCTGGTTAGCGCAAGTTCACAGCGTGCCTCTATATTTATATGCAAACCGAATCCACTGCTTAATCTAAAACCTTAAGCCCATCCCTACTTCTAAATCTAACTCGAAAAATGGAGAATGCATTGAGCATCGAACCTACCATCCTTGAACTGTCAAAGCTAATGCTTTTCCGACTAGGCCACAAACCACGTTCATCTTAACTACAAGAGCATTGCTGTTCATAGTTAATAAATTACATTTTCTCCGATCGGCAAGTCAGTCTTTGTCATCCTGGTATACCCACTGATTCGAGATGCGCACGAAATTTCGCGGCATTTACTCGCTTTCTTTTCATACCTCTGTCTTTAGATACTTTTCATATAATAAACATATGCATTGAATGTAACCAGGTTTACTGTCATAACTGTCAGCACGCGCAAAAAATGTTAAATCTTTGATTTTTTTTCCTTCGGTAGTCCAAGTTTCCCTTGGTGCACTTTTCTGAACATCTGTAAAACGCCTATGGCGGATATTTTCGTCTTTGGATTTCTCGAAAGTCATTGATAAAAATCATCATAATTTTATTTGCTATTAAGTTATCTCTGATTGAAATCGCATAAGACGATATAGCTTAGAGTGTGAAACGTTTAGTGTGTATCGGTTCATTGTGTTTTTTCTTAGAAAACCTTTGCTGCTTGCATGCGAATATCTTTCTCGGACTCTGTACGCATACCCAGCTGGTGAGAATCTCTGCGCACTTCAAAACTTTCGTGCACGTGAGTTTTGCTTTGCTTCTTTTAAAAGGACCCTCCAAGCGGGAAATCACAGGACCTGTTGTTGGAGGAGTTGTTGGTCCAGTCGTTGCCATAGCGGTGATCGTCGTTGTTATCATTTTAATAGTTAGGAGAAAAGGCAAGTAAACTTTGAAAATATTAGCATAAATATACAGATATTGTGAATTAATCTTCTGTCCAAGTTTATAAAAGGAGGGGTGGGTGAGATTCATAGGTCGACCTTGTATGGCACAAAGCTGATATAAACTGTAATATTTTCTTTTCTTTTGATTAAAATAATAAGAACCCAAACTGATCTGTGAAGGAAAGGAGAAAAACGTAAAATTAATGTTAGTGTACTCTGGGACAGGTTTTAATTCCCATAACTTTTATCACTGCTAATAATCTTTTAAACTTTAATGAAATGTTTTCTGAACAAAAGTTAAATGGTCTGTACGTAATATCATACTTTCTGACATCTACAGGTGGGAGCGAAAAGGGCAATGTAGTGTAAGTATATATGTTTCATCCATTTTTTGTAGCATTACGCATTTTCATAACGAAGAATGTAGTGTTATGTAGAGCGTCACGAAGAATGTGTTACGTTATGAGGCGTCGCGGCACCACGAAGAACATGTAGCATTATATTGAAGAGCCCACGGACGGGTTCACATGCACCACGAAGACAACATGTACCGTTATCACGGCACCACCAAGAAACATGTACCACTGCTTTCTTTCACATTCAATGGACCCGTGATCTCTGGCCATCAAAGTTTTATTTTTCAGCAGATGTTTATCCGAGTGGCGGGTCGGTTTACAAACTCAGCAGATCTCCATGTCTCTCAGACTATCACACTTCATCAGTCTCCCCCTATCTAATCGTACTCGAGTTTATAGAACAGTCTGTGGCTGACCTTTTCCAATCTGCACGTGTGGCTGTGTTGGGCAACTGCATGCTTGGTGACCCTAGTGGACGATGCATGGTTTGGAGTTATGGCTCTTTTGTAAATGGTTATTGAGTGCTGCGCGACTTAAAATAGTGTGTCTGACCTCTCAGTTATGTCTGGCCTGCTAAGTGTTAAGTTCAGACTCAGATCTGTCTTTGATGGAATGTCCTCTTCTAAACTGTACTCTATGCCCCTCACTAACCTACCTGCTACCTACTGCCTGGCACGCATATTGTTACATCCCTCCCCCACCCACAAAAGAAATCAGATAATGGGGAGGTGTTTCGTCACCAATACATGGCCCACTGGCCTTAATGATTGCTCATAGCGGCAAAACTCTGATTTCTTTTACGGGGAAAACAGCAATAACAATATGCGTCAAAATTTCTATGATCGAAACTTTCAAGGACCGTCTCGCCACAACGTTAACAATAATAAAATACAAAACAAAGAAAGAGTTACAGCAGCAATACAAGGCAAAAAATCTCATCTCTAATTTAACTGTACAAAAATGACCAACCAACACTAAACCTAATGTACGCTAAGTACTGATTTAAATATTTTTTAAAATCCATCCCAACTAGACAAATCATCTTTGGCCAATTGAGCCATGACATCATGCAATTAAACTGGTGAGACACCGTCCAGCCGAAGAAAAAAAAAATGGGTGTTTCACAAAATGACAAAGAGATAACAGTTCCCAGTGTTATTACAACAGAGTTAATCCTATGATAAAACAGTTGGAGACTATTCACAAAAATAAAATCAAACCTGAAATCAAAAGCTAAAATCTAAAACCACAACAAAAGGACAAAAGCAAAAAAATTACAACTGTAATCACAAAACAACCCTGCAAAAATAAAGGAAGACGGCCAGAGCAAAAAGCAAGTAATCTGTAAAAAAAAAACGGCGCAATACAGAATGCAACCCAACTAATAATAAAACAAAATGACGCATCATAATCGAAAGTGTTGGCGGACAACAAAAATCACAATAAAAATAGACAAAACAACAATAGCGCCACAAACAAGCCCACCATATAGGCCATAGCGTTTTTTTAAATTCCTAATAATATGACCACTGCTAATCGGTATCGATATTCACGGTGTGGCGCAGCCTTTACGCCATCCGATATATTCGCAATGTGTCGACACAAATGCTGAGTCTCACCAAGCTCTGTGGGAATCACTCATTCATTACCATAAGATGGGGGTGCAGAATTAACGAAAATCACGTTATCTCTCGGCAGGCGTCAAAGTCGCCTTTTGATTGGACAAAAGCCCCTTTCAATTAAAAAAAAACCATGGCAATATGTTGAAGAGACCTGCGGGCACAAACACCATCATAAAGACAACACACAATATCGCCAACAATACCATAGAATAGACAAGAGCCCCCCCCCTAAAATCAAAGCAACTAAATCATTATATATCAATTCTACAATCACAACACCACCACATAAATTCTAAAGAGAAAAACAATCATTTCCCTAACCTCTCCAGATAATTTTGTGACAATAGCCTTATAAACCAGATAATGAGACCACCATACATAACGAACACGTAGCCTGCACAATTAAAATAAAAATCGCCTAACCTAGGATTGTCACACTCTAATACACCTTAAACAAAAGTCGGTGGAATCAATAAATCCAAGAGCAACCAAAAAATTTCCCACATTCTTCTACAACAAATTACAAAATCATCAATCAGCTAATAAACTTATACTAAAACCCTGTACACTAAAAATTTAAAGCAATGTAATCTTTTGTTTCTATACCATCCAATTAGCGGACACAACAGAATTAATTTTACAGCACAATGGAGAGAGAAAAATAATTTTCTTTTGACTGTCCATTGTCCCCGTTGTTTACGGTCGCGGTCGGTCAGTCAGTCAGTAGATCACGGTAGCTGCTGCGAGCGGGACAACGTGTCGGCAAGCAGGTTGTGAGTTTCCGGCAATGGCTCCAACGAGAACTGATATTCTTGCAGAGCAAGTGACCATCTCATCAGTCGAGAATTCTGGTACTGCGAGGACTTCAGAAAGCTAAGTGGTTTGTGCTCAGTCTGTAGAATGAATTGACGCCCGTGCAAGGAGCGAGTCAATTTGGATACACTCCAGACGATAGCGAGACATTCACGTTCGATTGTGCTATATCTGGTTTCGCGATCTAAGAGCTTTCTGCTGACGTATGACACTGGAAAGAGTTTGTTATCAAACTCCTGGAGCAGGAAAGCGCCTATCCCAGTGCCGCTGGCATCTGTCTGCAGGTAGAAACGAATATTAAAATCTGGCAGTCGTAGAATCGGTGTGGATGACAGAATACGTCGCACTGCCAACAGAGCGTTTTGACACTCTGGCGTCCATGTGATGCTTCGAGGGCTTCCTCCTCGAATGAGGTCCGTCACCGGTGCTAATATCGTCGAAAAGTCAGGCACATACCGGCGATGATATCCGATCAGTCCTAACAGCGAGCGCACCTGTTTTTTAGTGGTCGGGGTGGTTAGCTGTAGGCTTTTGTCAACCTTAGTCTGTTCCGGTTGGAGGCATCCATTCACCCACGACATGTCCCAAAAATTCGAGGTGCGAAAAACCAGCAAATATATTGGAGGGTCGGGCGGTTAGTTGAAACTCTTTAAGGGTTCGTAGCACACCTTCCAGGTGACATAGGGGTTCCTCAAAGGAGTTACTTGCTACCAATAAGTCGTCGAAGTTTTGCATCGAGTAGCGCTCAAGCTGTAGCTGACGCAATGCCCTGGCGAAAGTAGCTGGCGCTGCAGTGGTGGTGTTTGTCGTTGTTTCAGGTAGCAGCGATCTGGGCCTTGGGCCACTGTCTTCTGGCAGATGTCGCAAGTTTGAGAAAATTTCCGGAAGTCTGCCTTGACGACTGGCCACCAGAATCGATGCAATAACTGTCCTGATCACGATACGGGAACATTCATGGGGTATGCAAGTACACCTTGTACATTTCCGAGGATGAAATCAGTCACTGGGCTTTGAATGACACACCAGGTGAGCATGCCTCTGATCTTTCACTGGGAAAGTTTCCACTTGACCCCCAAAAAGATATACAACGCTGCGTCTTCCCTGTCAAATCTGAGGGTTGAACAAGGGATGCGCGGATCCCCGCGGTGATGGCTCCAGAATCTCGGACATAAACAGGGTAGATGGGTAATCACTGTATTTGTCGCTTCCGGGTCGTCCTTTGTTGCATGGGCCGTGTTAGCAACAGGTGGAGGTCGGGCTCTGATGTTGCAGTGGCGAGCGATATGACCGATTCCACCACAGGCGAAGCACCGTCTGCTGTTGTCCTGTCCGCGCTGTACCGTTGGTTGTCATGCTGAGTGTCACGTCGACGTTAATTCTGGCTCCTACTTCAATTCAAAACTCAAACGTCGAACACTAATTCTCCATACTCCCCTCCACTACAATTTCCACATCCTGGTATTCACATCAGCAGACCAGTACAAATACAACAATCTCGCAACAAGGCAAACGACGGCTTACTTCAAAACAAAATAAAACATCAACAAACCCACCACCACCACCACCACCACCACCACCACACACACACACACACAAAATCCACTCAAGAGCCAGCCATATAGAAAGACTGGACAAAGTTCCCTGCTATCTTTTTCAATAATCAAACTTTTAGTAAGGACCATAGAATCTCCTAAAGGTGCTTCCCTAGCCTAATCGTCAACAATGCTAGCAAAGATCTGTACTTTAATTTAAATGCTACATACTATATTTGATGTACAGCCAGTTAACACCAAAAATCAACCAAAAAAAAAAAACCAACAAACCCAATTTTCCATCACAAATCACAATTTGGTCCGGCTGTGCTCGACTGCACTAAACAAGGTCCCTATTGTTTATCATACTATAAGTTTACACTTCTCATGAGTTACGCGCTGAAGATCACAAGTTAACAGTTCTGACGTTCCAAATTACACAAGTAAGAATAGTCAACTCTTTTTTCTCGCTGTTGAGTGTCTCTATGACGTGTCTCTTGACATACACCGTCGTCTCCCCGAAATGCACATAGTTTTTACAAGCCACCAGTTCTGAAGGGTACAAAGTTTACAAGTTCTAAATTGTCAATTCTTTCTCTCAATGTGGGGTCTCAGTGACCTACACCCCACATGCACCGTGGTATTCACGAAATACACAAAGTCCTCAAAACTACCAGTTCCAATGATACACTTATACAAGTTCGATTCGGTCAGTTTCTCTTCTTGATATTCCGTCTTCGTGACATATACTCGACATGCACCGTCGTCCCCACGAAATACACTAAGTTCTCGCCTACCCGGCTTGCCCTAATGTTTACGAATGTAGACCGTACGCCTCAATCTGCATCAGCTTCGACGGTAAGACGGGACCACAACCAGCTGTCCCACTGCCCTTGTTTCACCGTTAGACTCGGGTGCACTCCATGCTTCCGCTAGTCTTGCTAGGAGGTCCCCTCTGGCTCGCGCCTCTGCTAGTCTGCTTTCCACTTCCCAAGCTCCAATCTACAGGTGTCGGTTCTGGGGCGGACGAATCCTGTCGCTGTACAGGGGTCTCCTTACCCTTACCTGGAACTCCTAAGTTTTCCTTACTTAGTACCTACCTTCGAACTACACCTCTATCGTAATCATCATGAGTCCTTTTCTTAGTGGGATGCCACCTCGTACTCACATGTTAAATTTCTCTTTACACATTGATTTCCAGTTATGGTTTTCAATTATGACAAACATGGCGCCCACTCAATTACACCCTAACAATCAAGTTCGCTATACCTTCACATTTCACTAAGGAATAGGTAAATTCAAATAGCCAGCCGCATTATCAAGCCCAATTCCCTTACAATACTATCATGAAGTTTTTATCGTACAGAGAACCACATCATTAAAAAATATACAAATTAGCAAAAGTTTATAGAGTGCATATATCATGGTTTCACTCAGTAATTTAACACACACACAAAAATCCTGCTGATAGACAATACCTTCAGTTCAGCGATTGAAGGAGCAGGTAACATCAAACACACTGTGAGTACATTCCATCACTTTCCCTCACATCAGTCCATTTCTCTCGTCTTTTCTCTTTAATTCTGAGTTCACAACTAAACTTTGTTCCTGAACTCCTCTATCAATTTCGTAATGCGTGAGCGAGCTCTCCCCTCCCCCGCTGTGCAGGTCGGCTACCTACAGCAAGTAAAAGCTATAATTCACTGGAGCAAATCAAATGACGAGCTCTATTTAGGAAGTGTAAAAAGCTGAGCCAATCAAATGGTGAGCTATATTTCGTAGGTCTTTCCGGGAGCGGGGGGTGGGAGGGGTGTTTCAAGGGGGTAAGGGGGTTAAGGTAGGTGCTGTTTTAGATGGGGGTTAGGGGTGGGGTGGGGTATAGGCAGTAAAGATCTCCCAGGAAACTGCAACGGTTTCAGTGGTGACCCTAAGAGATTAGAATATTTTACGTAAGATTGTATTTTGATTGGCTCCAGTTTTTCTGCGCTTTTTCAAACTCCCTATCCATCGACTAGTATCGGAGACCGATCTTGTCAAAATTCATCGCCACTTGTCACGTGGATTGTAACAGTGCTCACAGGGAAAAGTGACGAAGATTATGTTGCTAGTTGTTTTTAGATGTCCTCTAGCTGTCTGGATAGCTCAGTAGGTAAAGGTGCTGACTATCAGGTTGTAGGTTGCATGTTCGAAACCAGGTGGGGCAAAGGATTATTTCCTGGAGTTATACAGCCATTCCCTGCACATTAAGCTGTCTGTCCGCACTGCCCTTCTTACTTCCCATCTCACTGCAGTCTTAGTAATATGGCCACAATCCACCTACCAACCCGCATAAGCGAAATCACCGCCAGGTGGAAGCACTGTCCCTCTAAAATAACCAACACAATCAAGTGTGCTCTTGAACAGCACGCATGAGAGTGAACTCAGTGCCCGAATCCCTTAGCTAACTCGTTTCCTCGAATTCTCGTTCTCCTGGGAGAATCAGGAACCAGTAACGGGCTGAAGTCTAGCAAGCACTGCTGGGCAGTTTATTTAAATGTTTACCCCTTAATTTGAAGGTCCCCTCGGACATTTGGTGACAGAAGTTTTAAACGGACAACAAAATTCTTCCTTCTCCCTTTTTTTCTCTGTTTTGTTCTTTTTTCTTTCCCTTTTTTTCTATTTTCTTCTGCCTTTGTTTTTTTCACCTTTTTTTTCCTTTTCTTCCTTCTTTTTATTCAACTTAAGTTATTTTTATTGTTGTTATTTTAATCAGGAATAAGTGACTCCATTTTCCTCTCTTGTTTTCTTTATCACTGTGCTCATAAACGCGCACGCACGCACACACGCATAAAACATGCAGAAAGAGTCAAGCGGAGAGTGCGATAAGGATGAGAAACAGAGAGATAGAAGGATGAAGAGAGTACGAAGGTCAGGAGATGAGAGAAAGGAAGAGAGATGGAGATGTTAGGCAACCAGGGAGATACGTACGCAGACAAGCAAGCAGGCAGGCGGGCAGACCGACAAACAAACACTGACAGAAATGGCTGACAGACAGGGAAGAAAGCAGACAGACAGAACAACAAACTGGCAGGCAGGCAAACAGTAAAACAGACGAACAGGCAGGCAAACAGAAAAGAAGACGCAAACACCAAGAAGAGACGTGCTGGATGCACGTGAAAACGTTTTCAACTTACATTTTTGCAGGCTCTGAAAACGTTTCGACGGTTTGCAGCACGAAGATGTGTACAATCCATCTCTTTACCAGACAGAGGGAGAGATGAACGCAACACTGACCAACAGGGTAGGTAACAGATCGTCCTTCAGTCACAGGTAGGTGGAAAAGTATAATAAGAGAGGATGAACAGAGAAAGTTGTAAGTTAATGCAGACAGGTAGTCGCGACGTCAGTCAAGGTACTTGCGGAAAAGAAAAGTTTTTCAGTTTCGTTTGAAAGTCATGCACCGGTGAAAAAATTGAAACAGAGAGGAGAGAACTTGTACTCGATGCGAGCCTGAATGGTGAGTGCGGAGGAGAGGTGTGGCATGGTCTGTTTTGCGCGTTTTCAGGACAAGGCGAGCGGCCGAGTTTTGAAGTTTCTGTAACTTCTGTAGCAGATACAGAGGACAGTCGGCCAGCAAGGAATTGCAGTAGTCGAGTTTGGACAGAACAAAGGTGTTGGCAACCTGGTCGGACAGTTGATGACCGAAGCTGCTGATTTTTCTGAGTTCAAAATAAGCGGATCTGCAGATGTTGGAAATGTGTTTGTCAAGTGTCATGTTAGAGGTAATAATAACACCGAGGTTTCTTTCTGAGTCGGCGAAAGGGATGTCGACATCACCGCCTCAAACTGCTGTGGGATATTCTGTCACTCCAGTTTTTCTTTTACTGAAGAGGAGAGCCTCTGTTTTTTCGTCGTTCAACTTTAGTCTGTTGTGAACCGTCCATGCTTTGACACCGGATATGCAAGAGTGCATGGCCATGATGCTGGCATGTACATCTGCTGGAGGACAAGAACTGTATAATTGGGTGTCGTCTGCATAGGACTGGGTTGAGAGTGAATGAGTGATGAAAGTGGTTTGATGTATGAAATAAAAAGGATAGGGCCCAGGACAGATCCTTGAGGGACGCTGCGGAAAGATCAAGGAGGGTCAGAAAAGACGCTTCGCCTCCATCCAAAGCAGACAAAATGTCGTTGAAAACTCTAGTAAGAGTTGTTTCTGTGTTGTGGAAGGGCCGATATGCTGACTCGGAGTGAGAGATAAGGTCATCGGAGTTGAGGTAGGCGAGAGGTTGATTTAGAACGACCCTCTCAACCCCTTCAGAACTTCAGAAGCCACTGCTGACCCTGAAGGTTACAATAATAACTACTCCATTGTCATCGTTAGTTTACATATGTAAGACATGGTCAAAGAGAAAGACGTAGAGAAATTTTGGTAGAAATAAAAATTGAAAATTTTAGCACGAGAAGCTAAATCGAAAAGTCCAACAGAAACACGTGAAATAGAGGTGACAGCAGAACGACCACAGGCGGCAAAGTGGTAATGGTTATTCATGATGTTTTGTTGTTGTTGTTGTCGTGGTGGTGCTGGTGCTGGTGCTGGTGCTGGAGCTGTTGGTGGTGGTGGGGTGGTCCAGGTGGTGGTAAGACACACACAAAGTAATGTTGTTCATTTTCTTTGACCTTGTCCCTCTAACCCTTCTCTCTCTCTCTAATCTCGAATGACGTCAGATACTGACAGGTATGTAAACAACTACACTGCTGCGTGTTTACTAAATGCAATAATGTTTACTAGAGGCAGCGTGCACGACAAACTGACATGTATTGCTAGCAAGCAATCCGTTGCTCAGAAAAGTGCGTCTGATAACTGTTTGGAGTTAGTGTGTCGAATTGTTAGATTTTAAATGGATCTTTCAAACAGACTCAGTAATAAATGAACTTGTGTGTAGTGTAAGCATACCTCTGTCGCAAATTGAGTTTAAGATTGAATTATCTATAGGGGAGAAGAAATAAAATAGCTAAAATGTGAGGTTGCTTATACCGTTGTATTTCAGATCGAAGAAACACGAGTGTTTATGAAATCCCCGTTAGGATCGATCTTCTCAAGAGGTTTACAGCAGGGAACTAAAGAGGACACAACTTACCAGAATGATACTTGTAGTAAAGATCAAATCGTGTGAACGTTGATTCCACTTATTTGAATAATTTCAAAGATGGAAGCTGTCATCGAAAAGACGAAAGCTGGATAATGGTGCTGGTGGGAACGTGACCTCGTTTTCTGGTTGCTTTTCCACAGCTTGTGACAATAAGTGTCGTGCAGACAGCTTGCTCCAACATTCGTAAATAGTATTCATATGGTAATGTATTAATCATACTGTCCAATGGAAGCTGCGTGCTTGCGAGCGTGCGTGCGTGCGTGCGTGCCTGGACTGGAGTGATTTATACACCTAGGAAACCTGGCCTTGAGGTCCAAATTTGGAGTGGCTCCCCAGAACAGGTAGCAGGGGGCGGGGTGTGGGTAGAAACTAGTCAAGCCGGATGAACATTTGGAGGGATCCCCGACCGCTCTGCTGATAGCTGTACTGTGTGGTCAAAAGTTGTGTGGAAGGAATAGACGAAGGCGGAAGGAAATTACACAGCATGACACTAACCGAGGCAAGAAATAAAAAGAAACAGGTGACACATGGCGCGATATTGATTGAAAGAAACTTTTGTGTGCCGTGTCCGCTACCAGGCCAACAGGAGTGTGAGTGCTGAGTCACGCGTAAAGACCAGCCAGATCCTTGATCTACAACCATTGATTTTATATATATCTATAGCCACATACACGCACTGGCACGCACACAGAGATTTCTTTGCTATGATTTGCTGTTAGCTTTGTGAGAAATTGCCTTACCGGTACTTGAGATAAGACTAGGGAATAATGTAGGCAATGATAAGAGTAAAAAGACGTCGTGACTGCACACCTGTATGTGCATCTGATGGCATATGTAGTGGGGCTGGTGATAATAGATTTCGAATATTATACGGCTGGACGTCTCTCTCTCTCTCTCTCTCTCTCTCTTTCTCCAAGAGGGTGTTTATATGCTGTCATAAAACCGTACACGTGAAAACGCGCGGACATTGAAGAAGTTTACAAAGAAACTAGGTAATTTTGACCGTTTGAAAACAGAAAATAATAATTGTTCTGCAGGGAGGTGCAAATGCAGATTGTTGTTTTTGCCTGTTTTGGCATCGTGGAAATCCAAAATACCCCAAAACTTGCTATCCAATTTTCCACTCCTCAAAAACAGTACACATCTTTAAATGAAAAACAAGAAAGACAACAGTATATTTACCCCAGTTGACACAAAAGGTAATGATCGCATTTTGTTTGGCGACATATTCAGTGATGATAACATGTTACCATCCAACACTGAAAGGGATCAAAGCCTTTTTGAGGTTGATGGAAGAGATAATAGTTCACTGTCGATACACAGGATGACGAAGGATGATGATCGTATTATGGATTATCCACACTATTTCAATACTACAACCTACAAATTTCCCGTTGTAGAGATACTGAGACTGTCAGTGGTAGTTCAATGTTAGAAGACTGTATCCTTGATATCCTGAGATTGTACAGCAACTATCCTCTTGTCATACATGTCGATCTCAATTCAAAAACTGAAAATGCAAATGGTGCTTTACAAGAGGATATTTCTTGTGATTTTGAACAGTTTACTGATGATGATGGCATCAAAGTTTCTGACAATGTGCGTTGTTTTTCTGCTTATCCTACTTTTAATTCATTCAGTAAGTTTTTTTTTACCTGTACACTTTTGATAAATACATATGAAAGGAACAATATTGTACTCAGCACCAGTCCCTGCGATGTCCGTTCTCCTGCAATGATGAGATGGAAATGCACATTAAACTTAATCGTTCTAGATATTCAGATATAGAAGACCAATTTATACCCAAAAAGTTTATAACCTTCCTACACACCAAAGATTTCTCGTACTTTTGTCGGTAAGCAGTTCAAGCTTAACACATTCTTTCCTCCTTTCCATTGGAGAGGAGGATTTGCCTCGCAGTCTCGCATCATACTTAATTCTCTATGTGTTCCTCTCTCTGTGCATTTCCTCGTGTTTGCGTTCTTGAAGGTGTGCATGTATAAGTCTATACATATTCAGGCATGCGCATATATACTATGTCCTTTGACACATGCAACATTTTACTACTTATCAGTAACACAATTTGCTATGGGCACTCTAGCCTTTTGTAGGGAGTACTGTGTACTATGTTGAAATGCAAGGCTTTGTCCTACTTTAATAATAACTTGCTGTAACCATTTTGTTCCCATGTTAACTACGAAATGTTTTGCTCCTTTGAAATGGGCCAAACGTCTATTACATAAAAAGTTCAAGCGGAAGAAATATTCACTTGTTGTCGATACAGACATTAGGATTGGGTTAAATAACGATGCAAGCCTTCGGTCTATAATAGGGTTCGTGTTGCGCCCACGATCAACCAGTTAAATGTACAAGTAATTCGTAAGAGGCGAAGAAAACAGAATCCCTCATATTACCCAGTATCTCTATTTCTCCTGTAACCGCTTTTAACACTCTTGTCAGCTTTTTATCCCTAATTGTTCTAGACAACAGCGCAACCGAAACAGGAACAGTATATCATACCATTTAAGAGACAAGTTGCTTCTCAGGTTTAGGGCTGAGTTTCACGGATTTCGGGACCCATTTGTAGGGCGTACTGGTTAGTATATTAGGCCCGGCAGCAACCACAAACTTTGCGTGTCCATTTTACACCATGGAGTAACATCGAAACCGTTGATTTTAGAAAGCCTGTGGTCGGCTATCAAAGGCGACAAGAGTCTTATAGCAATAAACTCGAAGTATAGTGGTAGGTTTCAAGTCCAAGAACTGGAACCCGAAGTAACAGGATGGGAGTTCTGTTGTTAATGTATTTCCCCGAGAGGTTTCACATTTCGAGTAACTATTGCAGAGTCGAGCTCAGGCAGTTAAGAGTTGAAGATTGAGTTCGCGTCCGCTAGAGCATCTAGGGCTTACGGACAGTAGTGCTAAGGAGAGCACAGTTATAGACCACGTAGGAATCCGCGGATTTGCCGAGTTTGTCACTGATTTCAGAAAGCCAAACGACAAAGAACACAAGTTGCGAAGAAATTATTATTCTTGTCTGAGTATACCTGAAACGTCAACTTACGACTGAATGTAAAGAGAGATTGAATTGTTACATTGACGAAACGTTGAAATATTGGCTAACGCTGAAAAGATCATTAGTTAAATATTCGTCAACCACGACTGGACCAGTGGGTCGTATCATCGCCCGTCTACATATTGTCATCTTCCACAACATCGTCTGTCTTCTATTTCACCGCCGTCTTCAGTATCATCGCCCGTCTACATATCATCGCCATCGTCACTACATCGGCCGTCTTCAATTTCACAGCCGTCTTCACTATCCTCGCCTGTCTTCAGGATCATCGCCATTCGTTGTAAACGTCTTCTATCTACTTTTGATTTTTAAGAACTGGCACTAACATTTAGGAGTGAACTGTGAATAGTAGTATATTGCATCTCGTGCGTGCGGAACTGTAAAGGAACCGTATTCATGTTATCAACGAAGAACCTTTGGATTGTGTGACTGAGGAACAGATAAACTTAGCGTTTGGAGAGCACAAAGGAGACTTAGGAGAGCACATATAGACCACGTTAGAATCCGCGGATTTGCCGAGTTTGTCTCTGATTCCAGAAAGCCAAACGACAAAGAACACAAGTTGAGAAGAAGTTAATACTCTTGTGTGAGTGTACATGAAACGTCAACTTACGACTGAATGTAAAGAGAGATTGAATTGTTACATTGACGAAACGTTGAAATATCGGCTTGTTAAAAGAACTTTAGTTAAATATTCGTCAACCAGGACAGGACCAGTGGGTTGTATCATCGCTCGTCTACGTATCATCGCCATCTTCCACAACATCGCCCGTCTGCAATTTCACTGCCGTCTTCATTTGCCCGTCAAGCAAGCTGTCTGTGACTATATAAACCAGAAAGAGCTGACACGGAGAAACAAAAATAAAGAATTTAACGTATGTCGATGGTTTTCTAATAAACAAATGAACAGTTATACATTTATGCTGACGTCTGATAATATCACTTATAAAGTAATTACTTATATATTTGTTGCACGCGGGCACACAAACACAGACACACGCACAAAGAGAGAGAGAGAGAAAGAGAGAAAGAGATTCTTCACAGTATTGTGCACGTGTAGGATTATACTCCAGTACACTGGTCTTTTCTGTACTTCCTGCATATCATTTAGTAAGCAATTAGGCAACAAAAGCTCCAGATTCTTTTGCCTAAAAAATGTGATTATACAGTGTACACTAATCTCCATAGAAGTTACACAGTACGAAAAACAGGGCAGTAGACTGGGAGATTCGAAGGGACGACCTGGTAAAAAAGACTCCATGATTGTTTGCTTTTGATATTTTCTTTGAATAAAAACATTTAGAGTTTTAAAGCTTGGGATGGAAAAAATATGTTAAATATCCACAACACGTCTCTGTTTGTACGAAACATCATCTCAGAATGTTTACCAAATAGCTATAGAAAGAAAGTTTCCACTCTCAGGTTTGAAGTGTGTTTGGAGGTGCGGATCACACGCTATATTTTAAGAAGTGTAGGCACGCAAAAAATACTGACGGAAACCACTTTTCTTTTGTCTGCTTTAGCATTGTATATTGACCAGAGACTGTACACGTCGAGACTAGGTCTATGTTTGGATTGTTGTGCTGAACAGATTAGATATAATTTTTTCTCTAAATACACAATTTCCACGAATATTTGAAGGGCTATGATCGCATTGTTTGTTTTTAGATTTGTTCTAGGGTTAAGGATTAATCCGTCCAGACACGACAGGCTAATTCGCAATACATTTGTCTATGGGATAACGCTAGCGTTTTTGATACCGAGAACATGACTAGACACATCGGAATAGGTGAATTTTAAGTGAATTCTACTCTTTCAACAACAACAAAAAAAGTTCACAAACATCACAGTTAAATAAAACATTCGCTAAATAGGGGTCACAGTTAGACTGGAGCACCACTGAAGGGATTTCTATTTACCAGCGAAACCAAGTCACAGTGTAGAGGCAGTCATAGTTTTTAATAGGCCACGGCTTTCAACCGAGAGAGAGAGAGAGAGAGCAATAATGCCTAAAGCGAGAGAAACGATGTGTAATACGTCTTTGACGGACAAAAGCTTAGCGAGGAAAATAACTGCACGCAAGCCAAACGCTCCCCGAGTATTCAATCTCTGAAGGCATTGCTGGGCCTGCAACCACTAATTCTTTCGGGGCGACAAGCGCGCTAGTGGCTGAAGGGGCACACCTGGGAATTGAATACGAACGCTGTGAACAAATCATCTCAGCCCACCTTATTATCTCTTTTTCCTGCTGTTATCAGTTTAAGTTATGTTATTACGAGTTCCCTCGAACTCGGATTTCTGACGTCGTCACTGTTCTGTAGTCTTTGCAAGTCACAGTTCTTCACTGTGGACATTAATTAATTCTTGTAAGAAAGTTACTGACTCGTGAATGTGCTAGAACTTTCTATCAGCTTGAAAATGGTGCCCTCGGTCTAATTACTGGAGTCAATGTCAGTGGGTCTGGAAATGATAGCAAAGGGAGGAAGTATTAGAGGGACTGCAAGCTTTCCCGTGTTACAAGAGCACGGATCTGTCGACACAAGCAACAGGAAAGCAAAATCACAACAATCTAATTCTCTGGTAAGCGACAGAAAATCTTTCTAAATCACTTAAGTTACATTTCCTGCCATATTTATTTATCAGGGGTCATGACAGGACAGACTGCTGTTCTACCTGTTACATTGAAAAACAACATCACAAATATTAAGCTAGACGATTTTTGGACGGTGTGCACAGAAAATGTTCCCCCCTAAAAGAGAATGCTTTCTCCATGTCTCAACTGCTCTCGGACTTAGATTATATTAATGAGATGCTGCAGAATCCAGAAGATAAACAGGCATCTGTCGTTTTCTCTTTCTCTCTGTCCGTAAATCCGTCGTGTGTCTTCCCGCCTGTTTTTTCTTCTTGCATTCCGTCCGTCCGCCGACTTTTTAATCTGGCTGCTTGTCTGTCTCTCTGCCAGACTTGTTAACATCCATCCGTCCTCCAGTCTTTCTTGCGTCACCGTCCGGTCTATCCTTCATTGCTGTCTTCTTCTGTCGGTTTATTTGTGACTTTGGGTCCGTACCTCTGCTCCTTTTCCTTCCATCCGCACAAGTGCCAACTGCCAAGCTGGCCTTCTTCCCTTCAGTCCGTACTTTAATTTCTCCTTCCTTCTTTCCTTCTGCCCGCTGATACACTGCAACTAACATTTTCAGAACGGACTTGTGTACAGACTGAGTAGATAATTATGAAAATGTAAAACCGAAAACTCTGCTTAGAAATCTTGAAGACCTCTGCCGAATCTAAATACGGCATCGATTACATGCAAACTGCCTCGGTGGTCCAGCGATTAAGGCATTCTTTTCCAAGGCGGAAGGTCAGTGATTTGTACCCCTACACTCATACGTAAGACATAAAAACTGACAGTCTAGTAGTTGCCCTGCAATACGTCTGACACCGTAGGGAACAGTACTAGGACTGGTTGGCTCGGTGTCAGCATAACGTTACCGGTGAGGACTAATGCCTCAGGTGTGTAACTTGTCTAAGCAACACCGTCCTCATATGCACCTAGTTTGCGGCGGCAGCAACAACAACAAAAACAACAACAAACCAAAGCACCTTTGTTCAATCAAACAGCACAGTAAAACTAAATGCGTCTTATTTCTTCAGTAGTCCCGGAAGTCCTAGAGTCACTCTGTGGTGTAAAATCGAATACTTTTGCGAAGCCTTAGCGAAGAGACTTAAGTAGAACGTGTATATGTATCGAGACCTTATAGAGTAAATCGATATATCCAAACACACTGTTTATGTGTGATCATGTTTACGCCTTTGGCCTTCGTGAACGCTCGGGTTTTCCTTCCTGTTTTGTTTTAATGAGTCACACTTCAGACTGAACGTGTTTTTTTGCAATTTAAACCGGAAGAGAAACACCCATAAGCATCGATTTCAACAGTAAAACTTACAACATAATATATCTCAACATGATGTGCATCTACAGCACACTGTGTTATGCTAAGCGTCGCAATATGACTAAAATAAAAAGCAGATCCACAGTGTCGCATAGATATTTTCACAGGCATAAAGAATAAGTGCAAGAAGTATCACACAATATTCGGCTGTTACCAGATCCCTAGCGATATATCACAAACAGCAATCATGAACAAACGCATGTTTAGTTCTGATGTGTAGTTCTACAAACACAGCAATATGTCGTCTAGAGATCCGAGGCTAGGAGTTCCAACAACCTTCCCTGTTTGTTTCTCCTCTAACTACAGTTTAAATCAGCATGAGTAAGTACAATAAACGTGTATTTTTACGCGCGCCAATGAACCTGTATAGGACAACGAGAGAGAGAGAGAGACGTGTTGTGTGCGTGTCGGAAATGTGGGTCAATTTTGTACCGGGCAGAAACTGGAGTGCACACAATTTTGCCTGACAAGTTGTGTCAAGAAGATTACACAGTGTTCAGCCTGACGCACGTGAAGCGAAAGGGGTTCAGCTTCTTGCAGCTTTTATTTTCCCTTACGTTTAATCTATAAATACCTAGAAATGCTGCTGCACGTACCAACTGCACACGTGTACAGGATTTTTCAAACTAAAAAAAAAAATGCACCACGAAACTTCCTGCAGGTATACAGCGGGGTATTTCAATCGCACGCTCTGTCATGCTCCGTCACGCTCCGTCATTCTCCAAGCATGCTGGTCCGGGGACAGGGGTGGATCACATGAGAGCGGTGCACTGTTTACGGGGTATTAAAATCAAGCTCTAGTGGGATCGAATATATACTGGTAAACACAATTCATAGTTTAATATGTTTTATGAGGTTCTGATTGTTTGGATTTGTCTTTACGTTCCGTATTTTTTGTCATCTAGCTGTTATCTCTTTTACTGTTACCAAAAACTACATTGATGGTTAGGGAGCTGTTGGAAAATTTGGTAATATCGGAACTTTGAACTAGCTCTGGGTACAACCAATTTATATCGTTGCACTTACGCTTTATCTGTGAATTATTTTTATGATTGTTATGTAACGTTTTTAAGGACAGTAAAATAGTTTTAACTACTGTTGTTTTTTTTTACTCTGGAGGTCACAGGGTATGCACTGGGCAAGGCTTACATAAGCTGACTTGTGGCCAGGCCCTCCCTTTGGAAGTTTGGTTTGTATTTTGGTTTCCTGACTAAACATTTACAGAATATATAAATACACATTCAGTTCTATTCTCCTCATGCCAGTCACCCAATCAAACAATTCAAACAGCAAAGACAAAGCTTTTATTTTGCGACAAAAGCAAAATAATTACAGATCGAAATTGTTTTAAAATCTCCACTTTGATGCACATCGATGGCATCTGAAATTTAGACATACAGGAAGGAGTAAGGGGCATATATATGAACCCGTCCAGTAAATTATATAATTTACCTCTTTACATATAATATAATTTTGTTCATGTACATATCATATGACAACATGCAGATTATGATTTTATGGACGGCAAACTTTTGTAGTATATAAAATTTATAAATGGGGTTTTATAAATGGGGTTTCCAGTTCGCTTCATTCTAGTGTTTTTACGTCTACTGTTTCAGACCAACAGCAACCGGGAAATCGTATTCAAAATATCACACAGCACGAGTGTAATTATTGCATGCCAAAATAATTAGCTACAGTAAAATCTTTTACAGCAAAGCAGAAAAATGCATGGAAAAAACTTTCGTTTTCCATTCTAATCATCTGAACGTTCTTATACAACGAAAACTCAAGCCAATTCCGAGACTAAAAATATTTAGTTTATAGTGGCGACATGCGATTTTTTGAAGTATGTTTACGGACGTCAACGATACTGACATGTTAATATGGAAAAATACTTTAGTTTCCTTGTGAGACAAATAGATAAAAATGGTAACAAACTTCTTTCAGCATATTAAAAACAAATAGATACTTTTAAAAGCACTTACATGTAAATTATCAAAATTAAATTGAGCAGATATACAAATGTGTATAATAACACAGCGACGAAGATCTGAAGCTAGTCAGATCTCCACTCAATGCATTTGCACTTTTGCCTTTGCCTGTGATCAGCATATGCCACGCCCTGAGCCTGTCTGTGTGTTTGTTTGTGTGAAAAGCATGCAGAAATGCACCCGTATGCGCTAGAACGCGTTAATTCACGTATAACTGATAAATCAAATCATGAAAGTACATGAATAAATGACAAGCCGTAAAAAAAACCTCGCTTTTTCAAAATATTACATCCTGAACGTGCAATATCCGTTAAAAATAACATTTGACACAGAAATGAAGGGAAATGGAATAAAAAATGATATCCAAATATCTCTTCGGCCCCTCGATAATTATTTCGGATACATTTTCTTCGTGCGTGCGTGAGTTCATGCGTGCGTGTTTGTGTGTGTGTGCACGTTTCGATTGTGTGCGTGCGGGCGGGCGGGCTTGCACGTGTGAGCACATTTTTAATCAAAATTATAAGACAATTTTTACAATAAAATCTGTACAACAATTTCGATTTGTATAAGATACATCACGCCCATAGGAGTACTGACTTAGTCGCACAGCTAACAGCAAAACTTTTACTGGTAAATACGCGCGGGGACTAAAAACTCAAATATGGTAAAGGCAAAAATTTAAGCCTTGCAATAATTCTAGCATTGTTACAGCTCGGCATAAAAAGATCAGTGTGTCCTTGACTGTGACTGTAGAGGCAATGAGGCTATGATTAAAGCCATTTAAATCATGCGGCACTTCACAACATTTGAACTGACAATGAAACAGCTGCAAAATGTAAATTATGTAGACAAGTACACGAAGTAAAGGGCGACATTTAAACCCCCAAAAGTGCAAAAAGTACACAAAGATGACATAATTACATATGACACCAAACGCCCATAACAGGCTTGTTGTGCTGCAACACCCAAACCAGTTTGACAACCTCTTTCTTTTCTTAATACAACCAGATCGTGAGAGTGTGCCGTGCCGTTCGGGCAAACCTTCCTTTCCTCTGCTTTGTGGTGTCTTCTTGATGCGTTTACGTCCGTGCGTGCAGAAGTGTATTTGTGTGGATGTTAGTGTTTAATGTGCTTATGTGCCATTTTCATGTGAGTACATGAATATTCCTGTGTCTGTAAAAGGTATAGCGGCCACCCACCCACACAGATAATCGTTTACGAAGATTTTTCGTCTGGGTTCTGGTAGATCGTGTCCTCGAGCTGAACCCCAGTGTTCTCGTACCATTCCGGGGCTTCATAAACATGGGACGACTCTCTGCCTGAAAGAGCAATACAGAGCATATCGCCACACGATAGTGAGCAGTTCATTCGAGATGAACACACGGCCCCCAGAACTGACTCGGTATCTAATGAAGTTTTCCTTATGTAAAGACAAAAGTAACAAGGCCAAGTGAAAGCATAATTTCTGCTTTGATCTGATATCTCAGTGCCTGACTGGACAGTGAAAGTTTAAGAAGATCGTAGGAGAAATAAAACTGAATTTTCATTCGTTCTTTCGTTCGTTCGTTCGTTCGTTCATTTTCCTATCATGTTTCTTTGTTTTTACGTTTCATTTCTTTTTATCTTTCTTTTATTTCTCCATTTTTATTAATGATTTTTACTAGTTAATATTTCCAGTGTATTACAGTGAGTGAGTGAGTGAGTGAGTGAGTGAGTGAGTGAGTGAGTGAGTGAGTGAGTGAGTGAGTGAGTGAGTGAGTGAGTGAGTGAGTGAGTGACACATAGAAATCACCCGGTTCTCCTACAGCTCAGATGTTTCTATTTCTCTCCATAGGCACCCAGCTCAGCTGTCACCGTAGCGAGCTATCGCGCTCTGCAGCCTGCTACAGTCACAGCTGACCTGTGTTCCTGGGAATAGAAACGGCTGAGTTGTATGAGAACCGGGTGTAGAAATACATCCAAGACGACGACGAAGACAGCGACAACGACGACGAACAAACCAAGATGGATGAGAATAGTTCACAGTCAAGACCCTACTTACCTTCCTCTGTGCTGCTATATAAGTTCTCTCCCACAAGATTTTGGCACGATGATGGAGTTGTAATGTCTCTCATGGGCATTTCGTTGTAGTCATTTTCAGGGGCTAGGAGGTAAGCATTCACTACTTCATTGTCGCTGTTTTTCCTCCTATCATTACTCCATCCCTCTTTAAACATTCTGTGTGGGTCCTTGACCTTCATTTCCCGTTTTCTTTTCTCTCTTCCTCCCTCCCTCGCGTGTGTGCATATTTGCATGTAATGAGTGTGTGCGCGTGTGCGTGCCTGTGTTTCTGTGCGCGCACATTCAGCTCATATTATAAAAAGTCAATGAGCATTGTTTCCCTTTAAATAAGTCTTACTATCATACCTTTTGCTTGTTCGCCGCTATCCATCGAAGCCATCCGGTTTCTACAAAGAGAAAACGCAAAAAATACGACAGACAATAAAGCAAAACTGTTTAGGGTCTAGTCTGTCGCTTTTTCTGTCTTGGACCGATCCCACTTGCTCTCTCAGGAAACCTACTATAAATTTTACTTGACCTGCACCGGCTTGACAAAACACTAACAATAAACTATCAAAATGTTTCGCAAGCTGTCTGGAGTATGGAGACTATTCAAGCATTGCTCCAGCGGACATTTTAATGCAAAACAAAAGATTTCTTTCTTTCTTTTTCTTCTTTATTTCTTTCCTTCTCAACCCTCCTTTTTTCCTTCCCTGTCGCCTCCAACACCACGAAACTAGCCACCCTCAGAATATCACTGACATTTTCCTACATCGATTGTTGATCCTCTTATTGGCTTCAATCTTGTCAGATCAGAAAGACCATTAGTTTTTCACTGATGTAACTGCATGGCAGTGTGCTATGTTTGTTGATTTTTCATATGACAGAGCATGAAATTGTTGACATAAATGTTATGTAAGTTGCTAGTCATCGTCTTTCTAATCCATTTTTGTGTCCATCGTTTTCTTCATCTGTTTCACTTCCGATACAGTTTGATGTGACGAGTGCACATTGATATGACGAGTCCACTTTGATATGACGAGGGAACTTTGATGTCACATTTGTAAATAACTAAAGCGCGAATTTTGTGGAATCGATCCCATATTTGAAGCGCTTTAAACAGCCGCCAGCAGAGAGGAACCAATCTCCTCAGCATTAATAAAGCGCAAGTTTTCAGCATTTGAAAGCAATATATTAGTCATAAATATGTTTTCATGTAGCATCAATTGGTGGTCATGTGCCCACAAGCATCTTTTCAACGTTATTTTGCACGTTACATATTTCCACCAGGAAGTGGATTTAAAACAGTAGACTGCATTGGAATGAAGTTGCTTTTGATGATGTTAGCAGAACATTATGCAAGTCTTTCGGCACACTTTGCAATATGTACAGCAAGAAAATTTCAAGAATACCTTCTAAACTTCTTGTGATTAAGTGCAAAGGTAACGAAGAAATAAGAACCACTGGTTGTGGGTTCAGTTAGTGGAGCTCTATGACAGACCTTAGCAAAAAGTCTTATTCACCTAGTGCAAGCTAGCTATAAGATCAATTCTAAAAGCCTACATTATGTGGTCTAAGCTATTACGATATGTGTCTGTTGCTTAGTACGAACGTGAATCTGCAGCCGTCTGATAAATGTACGTAAGACTCTTTGGATTAAAATTTAAAACACCAGTTAACAAGCACAAGAGAATAAATGATATTAAATCATACATACGTGTCAGAAAATTCATTTCTTTGAGTATCTGTTGAAAATAAGGTATTCTCGTTTTATAGTTATATTACCTAATTTGCTACTAAACTTATATTGTTTATTAAAAGAAGAAAAATCAATTTGATTACGCCAGGGGTTTTGTTTAAGTATTAACGTGTACTTTGGTACGATCAGAAGATTGAGATTTCGTTTTTAACAAAGGGAGGACGTTTGCAAGTGCTGGTGAAATAGTAGGATGTAGGATAGAAAATGACCTTAACGTTTTAAAAATAAAACCTCTACACTGAAAATGTACTCGTTTGATGTAGAGGTTCACTGCACATAGATACCTCGCCTTGGCAAAGACATTCTCCGTTGTCTGACGATGAAGACGACACAGACAAGGAGAACGACACACGAAAGACTTAACCCGGCGCCCAGTCCAGCTCCGAAAGCTAACTGGAAATTCGAACTTGTATCACCCTCTGAAGTTTCTGGATTTCCTGCAGCTCTTGAATTTTCGGTAGTTTTTAGAGTCTCTGGAAGACATTAGGAACACGAACATGCAGGCAGCGGTTCGCATGCACACACGTACACCCACACAGCGTAAAGATGCAAATGAATATGCGTTTTATAAAATCAACTGCTTGCAACAATTTCAAGTACATAATCATTTATTGGGTACTACATGCCGCGAGTTGATTTCTCGGTAAAAAAAAACCCAGCTCTCGGCGATTTTCACTGGTATAAGACACAGAAAAAATGATGCCACACAACAAAGAAAGAAAAAAAAAATAGAGGTATGAAGAGAAGATGAAGGTAGGTTTTAGGAGAGAAGACAACTATCTCTTTCTCTCTCTCTCTCTCGTCCATTTCTTTCCCTTTATCTCTCTCTCTCCAAATAATACATGAGAGAGAGAAGAACTGCAAACTTTATTTACAATCAAATTGTTTGTACCGTTAAAAAATAGGTTTTTTTTCTTAACGCCAATGCCACAAAAATTCAAATTATCCAAGTTTCTCGGTACATGCTATGTAATGATCAAATTACAATCTTGTTTTTGTAAAATGAAAATGCAACGTTTAATTTTTCAATAGTCACCTAAAATGCATGAATGATACATGAAACAAGAAAGTGACTGCCAATTTCAAATAAAATATGATCTTTAATATTTTTTTTAGAGAGAAGCTGAACAATCTTACAGTACTCATAAAAGTTTGTAATATGGGTTATGAATGTAAAAATACAAAGAAATATAAGGTTTAATTGAATGCTTCCTTTAATTAAAAAAAAGAAAATTATTACAATGCTGGCTATCCTTGTCAGATTAGGAAAGCAACATGTTTACAATAAATCAAGAACACTGAACTAAATTTCTTAGATGAAACGCAGTAACTAGTGTCGGATACAAAATTAAAGAAGAGTATAGGAGAAAGATTTTGTCAGTAACTGACGTGCAAATATAGGGACATATTATATAAATGTAAATGCCCGAGAGAGGAATAAATGCACATTTTCTGTTGTTTATTTGCTGTAAAACTATGTTAATACTGCAAGTACATATGAGTCACACAGTCGAAAGGAAAATGTACCTTACCTTTTGATATTACCTTTTCTGCTATCTTACACCTTACCTTTTTACTTCTGACAGTATAAATACATATCTGTCAGAATACTCCTATTGTTAAATCTGAATGCCCAAGGAAAAGAAGGAAACATACATTTTCCCATATTATTTGCTGTAAAAGTAAGTTTCTGCTGTTAACATATGAGTCAAACAAAAGGAAAATGCATCCTTGACCTTTTTTATTTCTGAAGGGAACTAATATGGGAGCTGACATAAAGAGAGCGCACACATGTCTGAACTTTTACAGGTATGTTATAGAACTACGAGAAAATAAAACCTTTGATAAAATCTAAGCATTTGCAAGATGCTTTAAAACGAAATATATTTGCAATTAAGCCCATTCAACCAGTTTTTGGATACAGGCTTTGAGTTTTTGTACACCAAATCTTAAGTTATTATGAAGCATGTCTGAGTAGATATCACCTTTTAATGCCAGGAAAAAAATCACCTTTTAAACATAAGTACATATTATTTGGCATAGAACACTTTTTCAGACGCAATACAACTTATGACTTATTGATATAAGCGAAGACAATATGATCGGAATACAAGTAATTCCTGCAAGTTCTCATCCTCGGAAGAAAAAGACAATACTAATCTTACATTTGCAGGTGGTACCTAACAATAGATCATACAACTTAGGGGGGGGGGACTTTACTGGACAGAAAGTTTAACCATCAAGGTACTGACACGCTTTCACACCCTGTCCAAGTGTCATATCATGAACCAAAGGCAATCTGGAGAGATTGTCTTAACACTGGATTTTAATCCTTGTCAGATGCTAAAACATAATGCTCTTTGTTGGAATAGGAATGCCCACGCAATCCCGAAACACATTTTAATTGTTATATTAGGTAACTGGAGATACAAATGAGATAAATTTTCTCTTACATAAAAAGAGAACAATTTGCAAACAACTTATAAAATCTGGTGTAAACAGACACATACTGCCTTTAATGCATACATAAGCACATGCACCCCACCGCACGCAAACACACAACCGTTCACACACATGCACGATTGCGCTCAAACACACCTAGGTAAACATCTTCATAGACAATTTCAGTTCTAAAAAAACTAGCCAAACTAGACAGTGACCGAGAAGAAAAAGTTACACCATCTCGGACACCACCTACTAGTCAGCTTAACTGTAGAAACATGAGTATTTTATGCAAGGTGGTCAAGATCACAGAACAGGAGGCTTGTCTGTTACGACTGTAGATGTGTGATTAAGTACGAGGAGAATGCTTCAGACCCCTCCAATATCTAAGATTGTAAAGAAAATAGCAGCTAGAAATGACAGCTCCATTAGAGCAAACTGTCAGCTTTTAGTCAGCAGATTCAATGTCGTGGAGAACTGCATTCATTAAAAGCATTCATCAAAAATCATTGAAAAACCACAAAATGTAAATCATTTTGAAAAACCTAAGAACGCTACAGGAACGCAAAAAGTGGGGAGGGGGGAAGGGCAGGGGTCAGTGTCTTGTCCTTTGTAAATCAAAAGAAAAAAAAAGAAAAATAGAAAGATAACTCCAACAAAGATACTGGCAGCGCTCACACATAGCCGTATGCAGACGCCTGTGCCCTAAAGGGAGCTTACCGTACCTAAACACGTAGCAAAGAGAGGGCCGAAAGAAAGGAACTTGGCAGATCCAAGTTCCTTTCTTTCGGCCCTCTCTTTGCTACGTGTTTAGGTACGGTAAGCTCCCTTTAGGGCACAGGCGTCTGCATACGGCTATGTGTGAGCGCTGCCAGTATCTTTGTTGGAGTTATCTTTCGATAATTTAAGCGCTCTGTCCTCATTTGTTGTTTATTAAAGAAAAATAGCTTAAATTTACGAATGAAATATCTCAAGTTCAGTGGGGTTAAAGTCTCTGTTTCGGCAAGCATGATGGTATATCTGTTGGTAGTTGTGGTGGTAAGTTGGTGGTGGCGCTTGTTTTGTTGTTGGTGATGGTGGTGATGTTAATTGTGTTGTTGTTGGTGGTGGCGTTGACGATGTTGTTGCTGGTGTTGGTGGTGGTCGTGTTGTTGTTATTATTGGTGGTGGTGGTGGCGGCGGAGGCGTTGGGGTGGTGACAGTGGTTAGCTTGAGGGCAATCGTACATAAATCATACTGCAACATCATTAGAATTCCAGGAAGAATAAACTGAAACAAGTGGACTAAGAAGCTTTAAAAAGTGTTCTAAAAATAGCATTTGGCGGCCATTTTGGATTGTTTCCATGGCAACGAGAGGCATACATTAGACATAAGTACTTTTTTGGTAACCTCTAAGGTGTACCTATAGCTTTTTATCAGATTAATGATTTCTATTAGGTGCACTGGCTGGCCTTAAGCAGGCCTTGAGGTCTGAAGGAAAACCAAGTTTCTCAGGGCTGGAGATCATGACATCCGATTAGTTGTATAAGTACATTAACTGGGGAATCGGGAATTATGACATTAATCTCAGTGACTGTGCGAGATCAAGATTTGATATCATGAGGCTATTCTGCGAGTATATTATCTGTGACGAAGACGTTTATGATGTTGATGAAGACCATCAGTGACATTAAAAATGCGATTAAAAAACTGTGATCAAGATCACAGCATGCTGAGATATAACACCAAAGCATTGGACTTAAAACGCACAAACTTTTTATATCAATGTATATATTAGTATATGAACTCAATAGTAAACTCTTCAAAAAGATGAATATGCTATTAGCATTGCTTTAAATCGCATTTACATTTTCCGATTATGGCATGTTTACTTTGAAAAAAAACGCAATTATGAATAAGAAATTTGCAATACTCGCATAGATTTACATGCAAACCGTTACTGCAAATTTACAATGTTATATCAAATACTGCCTTATGGGCTCTTACCAAAAAAAAAGAAAGTTTTTTTTCAAATTTTCTAACTTCGAACTAGTTATAGCAAACTAACGTAAACCAAGGCAGTGTACATTGTTTTGGTTTTGGCAGTTCGATTTACTACATTTAAACATTACTGTGCTTGCACAAGTGGAAGACTGGGTCCTAACACATTTATTTACGTCGGCAAAAATCAACAATATAAAATACATGGTAATTCTACACATAGCAGTAATGTGCTGTGCTTTCAAATGACAGAATATTTGATTGCATGAAACTGATTCAGAACTTCATAGAACAGTCAGCTGTACAATTTCGCCGAGGAAAATGTAGATCATTCTGGAGGTTTCACTTGTGGAACGATAACGGCGTACTCTGTAGACTCTAGTTCTGGCAGAGGTGCCGGCGTGCTCGCGGTGTTGGCAAACACGACAGTGGTGTAGTTCAAATCTTCCTCATTGCGTCGCTTAGTTTCTTTGGCAGGCTTCCTCTTCTGAAAAAGGAGTCCAACAAATAAGCTTCGCAAGGCGTATAAAAAGTGACATACGAAATATTTAGACAGTATTTACAGTATTCATAATTTATTATGCAATCATTTCCTAGATATAAAATTATAAAATTGACAAGCTACAGATTATACAAAGTAAGTTAGCAACTGGAAATTTACTGCTTTTCAAACATACCCTTTAAAGGTGGAACGGAATTACATAAACTTTGTGTAAAATGCAAGAATCTAAAACAACGTTATTCCAGTGAGACTTTTATATTTGTCCTTGACAATATCCAGCTAATGTCCGTGGGAATGTCAGGCAATAAATGTTTGTAACCAAAATCTCATTCTGGATTCACCTTTTCTTCTTTCTCATCAAAGCCGAAGTTTTCGTATTCAGATTGATCCACTGGGGACATTGATAACACTGAAAAAATACATAGATTTTTAAACTGTTTGTTCCATAAATAGCCAATTAACTGTCTTGCTCTTATTTATCACTCCTGAAGAAATGCCATACCGTATCAAATACATGCAGCTTATTAGGTATTATTACACTGTTGCGTATGTGCTAGTGTATTTATACGTTATCGTAAAACATTTTCTTACCTCCACCTACAAAGCCTGTCTTTTCCTGGGCTATTGGCTTTTTATCCCCTGTTATGAAAATATTATGATATTACGAGCAAGCCATTTAAAATGTATAAGCAATTATACGAACCCAAATAGAAAGATAAATACGGGCAACTAGGCAGCGATATAGAAAGTGGCAGACGGCCAGGAAGAAAACCGGTGTACACGTTTAGCAGTTCCTGCTTAATATTTCAGAAAAAATATTTATCATTTACTGCCAAATATCAGCTACCTTTTCTGTTCTTGTTGCCTTTTCTGGGGGTTTTAGTGACTTTCGATTTCCCCTGTCGTGTTTTCTCGGCTCCAGCTATCGACAGTGTTGGTGTGGTTGAGCTTGCAGATGTCTGATTGGAATGTTTCTTGTCGACGGTGGCATACACATCTTTGTTCTCTGTTGAATTATCTGAAATTCGAAGAAATGGTCGGTTGAAGGAACTACCCATAAGCTTCAATTTTCTCAATACTGTAACTCCTTTGGAAAGAATAGTCTGCTGGCCAGTGGTATGCGATAAACATGAATACTTTTTTTTTGTTTATGAAAAGCAATTTAATTGTGAAAGTCAAAGTCGATTTAAGAAAATAAGGTGCATGGTCGGATACAATTATCAGATCATATGCATGTGTGCATGCCCGAGGAAAAAGTCAATAGTAATGTCCTCTCTGTTCCTTCTTTAGTATCCCAACTTCCCTGACATTCACACTCCACTTCTCTCGCTCAGATCTTGTGCATGCGTGAGTGCGTTCCTGCTCATGAGAAGCACACAGTGCAAAAAGATGAGAAAGAGGAGTCATTTATTACTCATTTAATTAAAGAAAAGAAAAAATTTAAAAAGTTTGAATTAAAGAAACATGAAAACAGAAGAAAAAAATAAAGAAAGGAAAAGAAAGATAAACAAAAAAGCATAAAAACAAAGAAAAACAGAGAGAAAAAAGAAACAAAGAAACAAACAACTAATCTACTAACTTTTTTCTTCGTGTAAAGCTTGTCCTTCTGTCTCAACGGACCTTTAAATTAAAGACGTAAACACGTGAACAAATATACTTATAAAGTATATAGGTTTCTAGACTTCCGTCTGTTCCCGATTCGCACGACCAGAGGAAAAGGATGAGGATTAGGCACCAGAAACCAGATTTTTATAACAAACGGATTTATCAATAAAGAATTCATTTAATGAAAAGTGTAGCCGAAAGACAAGTAAAATACTGTAAATATAACGTCTTAGACAATAAATGATATAAAAATCGCATGCCTTCTTATTACATCCCATGTATTACCTTTTAAAGATGTATAAAATGCTAGGACTGAAAAAATTGAAATGATAATCTGCTGTTCGTAAAATGTCATTTCTTAATGGTGATTATATATATATATATACTCACTTTGCAGCACCCTTGTTGTTCCTTCCTGTAAATGTTAGAAGGAATAGGAATTTAAATTATTATGGCTTACATTTTACTTACTTTGAATGCAGAGATCATTTTAATGGAGTTTGAAACGCCAAAAATTATAAGCAGTAACATAGGCAATAATGTCCATTGAAACTTGTCTCAGAATGCATAAATTATTATTATAATTATTATTATAATTATTATTATAATTATTACTATAATTATTACTATAATTATTACTATAATTATTACTATAATTATTACTATAATTATTATAGCATGATTATTACTGCGTTTTTTTCTCCTTTCGTTCCTTGTATTAGTTTCATTTAATTGAAAGGAGGCCATTTATATGTCTGATGCACGCTTCAAATAGTAGTTTACAATGTATGTAAAGATTGTTTACGCTAATATTTTCAAAGTTTACTCACCTTTCCGCCGAACAATAAAAATTAAAACAACGACGATTACCACTATGGCAACGACTGCACCAACAACTCCTCCAACAATGGGTCCTATGATATCACTCTTGGAGTGTCCTTTCAAAAGAAGCAAAGCAAAGCTCGCTTAAACGCCTAAACGCAATGCCTGACGCCATATTAAGCTGTGTCTGGCTGTGGTTACAGACGTTGTAGGCTTCGTGTGTAAAAACTCTAAGAACCATAAGCACTACAGACATAAACGGATTTTTAAATGGCATCAAATGCTGAATAAAATGTTTATCACCTCAATCTTTCCCTCCTTCTCAAAGTTAGAATCCAGCAGAAATGAGATAACTGAAATCCACTGTTCACAAAATCCGCCTTATGTACTGTCACTTCGCCATTTGGGTCAGCTGATGGTACTTGTAAACGCCCGTATGTTTCACCATAAAAATCAGTTCACGGTCACAGGGAATTTAAAAAATAGTTGCTTACCTTAAACTACTTCGCGGAAGGCACGCAATATTTTAAAAGACGTTTCTTACTGGTAAGACATGGGCAAAGTTAGACTGGCAAGAGCGTATCTTACTGGACATTTTATGGTGAGGTTTATTCCGCACAGATTTTTTACATGATTTGACCAGATATGTACCAGAGCGTTTCAAACAATTTGGTACAATAGATTATAGGGTTTAAAACAAAAATAAATATGCACTCATGGTTATTGTTAGTATAAAAACTATACTTTCAACGAAAGGTATCTAATAACAAGGATATGAAAAGAATGGGTGGTAAAGGGATGATGAACTATGGGGGGGGGGGGAGCGACCGGAGCATCAGGAGAATTTTTTGATGGTTCTCCTTGTAAACACGTACCACATGTTATGATTTGTGGCATCTCTTTACCCTAACCAATCAGGAGAAAGAGCAACTTGTTACCGTCGACCCGACTGGGTCCGAGGAGGGGGAGATGGCCCGCCACCTCCCTTCCCCGGGTGGCCCCAAAGTTATGGTTTTCGCGGCTCGCTGCCCTAGCCAAACGGGAGAGAGTGCGGTGGAGCGAGGGGGGTGGTCTGGCGAGAGCTGAGGTAACCCGCTCCACTCCCCCGGTTGATCCGTCACCCTGCGAGGTGGTCGGGTGGGAGGTGGGGGTGAAAAACCCTCACGGGTACAGCCACCACCCCGAGCTGGTAGACAGACAACTCGCTTTTTCTGGCAAGCACGAGTTCAGGGCTATAAAGACAGCCAACCGCCAACTAAGAATGTCTAGCGGGGCCTGGTTAGCTCAGTTGGTAGAGCTGCGGGCTAGAAGATGGAAGATTGCTGGTTCGAATCCTGGTGTGGTCAAGGATTATTTTCTGGAGTTAAACATTTGCAAACTCCATTCGGCTATCTCCCCGCACATTAAACTGCCTGTCCGCACTGACCATCTTACTGCAGCTATCAGTCTGGTGGTTCTTTCAGTGCATAGTTTAGTAATAGGATCCTATCCCCCTTAGTGCTAAATCTCCGCAAGGTGGAAGCACTGTCCCTCTAAATAACCACCACCACCACCAACAACAACTACGAATGCCGAATACACTCAACAGTTCTGGGGTGGTTACTACAGAACAGTGCGACCGGACCGGTGCTGAAACTAAGGCTGAGAGACGGCGGTCTGCGGTATTCCTATCCAAAATCGTGAAAGTGAGTTTACGTACAGTGTAGGAAAGTAGGATACGATCGTAACTCAAAGATAGTTGTCTTGAACAAGCTTAGAAGAAAGCATACATCAACTTTGTTGATTTGTCGGTTGTCCAACGGGACTAGTTATTTGAAGAATACTTACGGTTATCGGTTGTGATCGTCGATTGATCTTATTGTTAACTATTTGCACCCGAAGGGACCCGCAGGGCTAAGACCTATGTAGAAAATTCCAGAGGCCGCATAGATTTACACGTTTAAATAAAATACCGCTTAAAAACTACCACACCCACAGTAAAATATTTTACATATTTAGAAAGATCTATTCTTCGGCATCACAATGGAAAGAATACTTTTAGTTAAAAATATTTAATACTACTTACTATTTGGTGCCAAATACAGTCACTTTTTGCGCACACAACAAACGAAACACGTGCAGCCATTGTGAACGACGGAAGTAGACCTGGACAGCCGCTACACTAAACCTCGTTTGGCAAGCCGAAACTGTTTCCGAAACTCATTTAGACAGTGCAGGGGAAACATCCGATGATAGAGCTTTATAATGATACAAAGTTTACTTCCCTTATACCGTTAAATGCGTCGCTGCAAATTTTTAAATTCGCCGAAAGTCTGCCGGCAGCGCGAACTCGGCGTCATTTTCTGAGTGGTTTTAGCATGTAGTACCGAAGATATAGAAAGGATACGGTTTTCCTTGTGTTCACCGAAGTGAATTATCGGTACGGTAAAATTAATAACCCGGTAAATAACGGGTGCATGTAGATACGTATAGCGTAGCTGGGAGGAATATATGAGAGTGGGAGTGATTGTTCTACATGTCAGTAGATGTATATTGGAGCATCATTCATCGTGTAGTAGAATACTCTATGTGTGTAACTGTGAATAAATAGAAGAGTGTATTATCGCTGCCCTCCTTTATTAAGTTGTGCGCGTGACAAGCAAGGGGGTGGGGGCTTGAGCCGATTGGAAATTGATCAAATTGGGCAGCGATCACAGTGTTTGTTTCCCCCTTCTTGACACATTTTTATGTTGTTGTAACTCCAGTTAACGAGCAGACTAGTGAAACACATAAGCGCAAAACCCTTAGACACACGACAGAGTAATACCACAACAGATACAGGATCCTACCTCCTAACCCTCCATGTCTATGTAACGTTTTGTGGGGTGTGCTAGAATTCTAGGGAAGGAAACACGAGAAACATACGCCTAGTGCAGACCCTCACCTTTTCAACCAAAAGGTACACGGCCAGATAACTTTACACATTTACTGAACTATGAACATTAATAATGAAAGTAGAGGAAAGAATGGTGCAATTGAACAAATACGTAACAGTGCGTGTGTGTGTGTGTGTGTGTGTGTGAGCGTGATAGCAACAGTTTGAGACACGAAACAATTGTCTGAACACTGAGTAACACAACTAGCATACAATTAAATTCATATGAGTCAATGTGCTATCGTAACAGGCTACTTGCGGAAAATGTGTTATCCAAAACCCGGAACAGAACAGTTAATCCAAAAAAACAGGAGAATGTTCACATCAGGAAATGATCCGCAGAGGTAGTTCGAACACGGTGTGATAGTTGACACGCTGACGCAGTTCGTAGTGAGAAGCAAATGTTCCGATTGACGAGCGCAGATCTGTGAACGTCTGTAGCAGGGTCAAAGGTGATCTGTGAGACCAGTTGAACAGTGCCAGAAGAACTTGGTAGATGGGCTTGTCTAAAGATGTCAGGAACACTGGTTACGAACCATGTATTGTTATGCTAGTCCGTTGGACCTTGAGGTGACCTTGGTGAACTGACACAAGGTAACGATCAGTTTTTCATAGATTTTTGATCTATGAAAAAAAAGTTCACTTCCACAAGTGATTGGAGTCCGCTTGGCTGTACACTCTCAGTCTACTATTAGACTATTCCAATGAATGACAGATTCACGGCGTTGAATATCGATAGCTCGTCCGTTAGATCTTGCACCACTGAGAATCTAACATTATCTTATGATCCCCTCATAAGACATAGAAAGGTTGACACGTACTCGCTGCGGAAGTGTAACAATGAACTTCCCCCGGCGGGCGATGAGCTACTAATATTGTCGTACGATAGCTTGCTTCATAGTTACACGGACACAGCCTCCGTCGTAAAACGTATAGCTAACGGCTAACCGTTGAAGACAATTTCCTTTCGCTCCTCGTCACCTTTTTTTTTTACGAGCTATGATTCCTGAATGAGTTTTGTCGCTACACGAAGTCTACCTTTCCTTCCAGTGACCGAAGAATATTCTCCCTGGAATAGCAACGCGTCTAGTTCTGTAGAAAAAAACCGTTGGCAAGATTCGCAAGCTTGCACACACGTCTGACCTCTGTAACGTCCCTTCCAAAACTCCCGAAGCGTTAGGCCCCCCGCCCCAAAGTTTCCTCTGTTTTCCTTAACAACACGATTTACATCTTCTCATTGGTTCTTCGAAGCTGATATCTACGCGTTTCTATGAAAGAACGCGTGACGTCTTTCTTTCTATGACTACACAATTTTATGCGTCACTAACGTGTCAATCCTTCAATGAATGAAAGGAAGCTTACTATCAATTCAATGAATGAAAGGAAGTGAGACGATCATAAAAAAGAATACAATGAACAATACAAGAACTATAGCGCTGAAGAAAACCTTCAAAGCGCAACAGTCTATGCCAGTCCCGTGGTTTCTGCTGTGCTACGGTCCGGTGACCTTTTTCTTAAAAAAAATCACATCAAGTCTGAGTGTAGTCTCCAAAAGTCACAGACTGGCGTGCCAATCAGGGGGAATTTACTTAAATAAAAGGATAATAACCAAGGCAAGCTGTGTTGGTCTGTAGCCGAATCGTGATCACGTTGACTCTGTATTGATGTTGGGGGTACGATGAAGGATTAGGTAGAGGGTTCGGCTGAACGCAGCACCGCGCTGTAATCATACTACTTGAGCTGGCCAAATAGATTTGAACTTTATAAACTCTTTTCTTGTATTGACCAAAGTAGTGAATTATGTTAAAATGCATTAATGAATAGATTAATAGGTGCCTACGTTTTTGCGTGTGGGTACGTCTGCGTGCGTTATTGAGCGTGTAATTTGTGTGTCATTTGTGTGTCATTGAGTTTATTTATATCAATATATTTTAATGTCAGGTGAACGACCATTGGCATGTGTTTTTTGACATTTTTTCTGAATACCCTTTGAGGGTGAAAGACTAAAGAAACCTGAAACTCGAAAAAAGTTTGTTTTAAATCTAACCTTAGACGCAACTTGAGATGAATTCATAGATGTTGATATTGTGAGTCTTGTCAACCATACATTTCAAGCTACATCGGTACTATTTCCTTACAATCCACGTTTTAATATCGGTAAATAATGGCACACGGACGTCGCCATGTTGTGGTACTCTTTCCCGAGTGAAAGCAAAATATCGCTGCTGTCGTCTGGTCTGGTGACGTCAGTTCCCCAGAAGCATTCAACAGGCCTCAGTGCAAAGCGTTCGGCTGTTTCAACGAACAGTGCAAATCGTTTATTGTAGACGGAAGCCACAAAAGCTTTTTTGGGATTCCGAATCCAGCGAAATCAAAATATTGCTATGCACTATGTAAAAAGTTGCTTGAAATTTTAAAAAACGCCAAGTTGCCTCGTCATGCGAAAGAGTGTAAATGGCACAAATCGCACCTCGTGTGCGAGGACCGTTTTATGAGGGAGTGCTTTGAAGGCACCTACGAAAATGATGTGGCTGCTTCGCTTGGCTTCAAGACTTTTAAGAAAAAGATAAAGAAAGGAGCTGTGATGGGTGGCAGCCATCACGGAGACAGTTTTGGCCACCACGCTCACAGCCACAGCGGACGCCGGGGGCAGTGCCTGGGTCGAGTACTGCCAGCGAACCGTGGCTGTGGCGCACTGTGTCATCTGACCGCGTGCTGTGCTAGGCTCACTCTCTTTAAACGTCTCTATAGAGGACAGTTGCAGATACTAAAAACTATAATATTCGGATTCTACTCGATATACTCTTTCTTTAGATAGTAAATTCATCAAACATATTAATAGATTAGATTAGTTTGTAGGCATATTTCTTATCCTTGTCTATTCACATTAGCTAGGTAAACTGCCTTTTAACGTAATTATCTTTATTTCCTGCTCACTCTACTTAACTTTCCTTAACACTAACAGGAAGAGGAGAGCGCGCTCTATTTATCGCATATTTTCATGCTCTTGTATCTATATTCTTTGCTGTTTTATCCATACTTTTGTGCGCGTAACAAACACAAAATGTGCTATGCGCGATACTTTTACCCGCGAGCTCGGGCTGTTGCTAACAATGGTTTCATTGTGGCTCGCTCCAACTTCATTGTCGCTCGATAAAAGGGGGGGGGGGGTCGGACCGGTCAAAAGGCAGTGAACCGTGGGTCGACGGACAGTGTTGGGCAGCAGCAGCGGCGGCACTCAATAAAGTATGTAGGGAGAGCTGTAACACAAGGCCTGCCCCTCTGTTGGAAGAGAGAGAGAGAGAGCTTCATCACAGAGCCATTCCGACAACTATCAATACAAAGTGGGCCAATGAAAAAGGCATTGCAGTAAGGCAAGACCGGACGGAAGCTGAGCCTGAGAGTGAGAACAGACGATTACAGCAGAGAGCGATGTCACTAACAAAAGCGTCTGCCCGATATCTGTGATGCTGCTTTGAGCGCTATCGGCTGCGTGCTGCAGTAGCTTTGTCCCTGCCTGGGTAACTGACGTCACTCATCAAGGCAACATGGCGGCTTCCATGTAAGGCCGATGAGCGGCATTAAAAGCTCGGTTGTAAGTGAACAGTTCTTTTGTAGCTTGAAATTTAGGGTTAAAAAGACTCACAACATCAATATTCATCAACTCAAGACAGGTTACTTCTAAGATTAAGCTTTTTAAGGGTAAACACTACTGACGACCATAGCCGGTAAAACAAAAGGCATAATATGCTCATATCCACGTCTGAACTGAAAAATATTTGCTTAGTACATGCATACTCATGTGTAGTGCATTCTTAGTACGGACATAGATTGTTTTGTATCAACATATATGTAGAAGAATGCGTAACACCACAATGTGCTATGCATGTTGGCATAAACGCGCACCTACAGGATGTAAACAAGGATTTACTGAATATATGTCTCCACGGATGCGTACTATATATGTTTGTGGAGCTGTGTAATTATGTTTGCATGTGGGTTAATAGAGCTAAAGGGATCGCTATCATAGACTTTTGACACTCAGGGCACATTTGGGTGAGGCAACAAAAGGATGCAAGTGAGTGCTTTCTGTGTGCATGTATGTGTAGATGCATTGAGATGTGTCACGTCATAATCGTTATATGTATGAATGTGTTTGCTCGTGAGTACGTGTGTACGTATATCTGGGATTTGTGTGCCTGTGCATCAAAAAGATTAGCAATACGTATACACATGCATGCAGTGTGCATTAAGGTACACACTCGTTTCCACAAAAATCATTTACCTGTTGTTCCTGTTGTTGTTAAGTCTGTTCCATCCTTGATCTCAAAGGTAAACGAAAGATTTCCAAGAGGATTTCCGAAAACTGCGCTGTAAAAGCCAGCACCAAAATTCGCCTTTTTTCGAAGAATGACTGTACAAGTAACGATATACGACTTCAGTAAATTGCACTGAGGCTGGGCAGCACTAATAGCCTCCAGACTGCGACGACTAGTGTCATTTGGCAATGATCCGATGTAAAATATCGACAGAACGTTTGGTGCTGGATGAGAAATCATCTGAAAGTCCAGTGTTGCCTCCCCGTCTTTGAATGTCGTTGTGTAGGTGTCATTGCTGTTTGCTGGGTTTTTTCTCGGAGAACCTGACAATAAACAATGAAGGAAGCCCACATAATGTTTATCAAATGGTAAATCTGATACTATGTGCATCACTTTAGATTTGTTAGTGGTACGAGATAAATGTTCATGATTTATTGTGGGCTCAGATGTAAGGGTTAGGTGAAATTAAAACATACAGGTGGGATTGGTTAAGGCATGTGTTGGGAGGAAAAATACGTTTCATTGAGCAACAGTGTGATCTGTCGGTATCTTTCGCGGTGAAACACAAAGCTTCTGTTTCAACTTGTCTAGACAGAAAAATCATAAGGAATTCACCATTTCATCTTAATCTTAATCTAGTTACCTGGTTTGGGTTCGATTTGCAGAAATCAAAACCAGTTCCAGAATTACTTGGAATGTCCTCCATTTACTTTCTTGTCCCTCTGAGTTCGTTTTTGCACTTTCTTTCACCCTTAATTTTATCGCTGGTTTAATAAATAGTCTGTCTTTTGGTGCGATAGTGTTATCACGATGATCTTTACAAAGGGATTAGATTTTATTGTTTGTCCCTAAATAATCCGTTTCTACACTATCTTTCATATCAGTATGAGAAGCGAACCGAGAAGGTTCAGCTTTATGTCATTTGCCATCATTAATATATTATGTCAACCATTAAATTCCTTTTGGCGCCCTCCAGATCAACGTCAGGGTTATCAAGTCCCTGCTCACTTAGCTAGCTAGGCTGACACGCTCTCCATCGTTCTAGAGAGAGAGAGAGAGAGATGTGGGGGGGGGACGTATAGGGTACGCAGAGTATAATATTACGCTGCTAATCTCTGCATTTCTGCACCTGGAAGGAAGAAGGAGCTTAAGTCAGCAGAGTGAACCGGACAGTGAGTCTCAAGGTAGGAGACCCGTCCGCTAAGCAGAATCCAAGTAGGTCCTCGCCAATGATTGGTAGGTGGAAGGTGAATGACCAAAGGGGCAGATCTGCAGGGTCTGTAGAGATATCAGGCCAGGGCGACAAGGGAAAATTAATGTACCAGATGGGCAGTGCTGGACAGATTGGAATGAACCCTGCTAATAGTAATTTGGACTGATAAATTCTGAAATTTGAGGGAACATGCTGGAAGGAATTCCCCATTTTAGATATATATATATGTTTGTTTTCATATGGGGCGCCTATCTCTGATGTCCTGAAAGGCTGACATCAGAAAAGTTTTCGTGACTGTTCCTTGCTAGAACCAGAATCCTATTGCCAATCTCTCCTTCGTGCCCTTTGGACCTCTGGGCACAACTTACTGAAAGATGCAAGGGGTCTTACTGATGTCACAACAGTCACTGTGGTGTTCAATTCTTCTCGGTCGCCGGGATCTTTGCCTTTGCTTTAGACAGTTGTCTGTCTGTTGTCCCTCGACCTCCTCCTTTACGTTCAGCTGTTCTTCTTCTCGCCCGGTTATCATAGACTTTTTACCACAGCAGAGGAACACGTGTCAAGAGTCAAACACCAGTCTTGAAAGTCCAACATCCTTGCAGATTTCCTTGCACGGCGGCAACTGGCTTGCTCAAAACATGTGCCGCTAATACCGGACTTCATACAAGTCAATAGAATGGGACACACTTGGTTCGGGGGCAAGGCTTAACACATCAGCCTTCAGCAGACTTCACCACAACACGTTCTCTTGACAGCATATCTCCCACACAAGAATTAACAGATCTCCAGCAGACAGAAGATGGAGCAAAAGATTTGGCAGAGGACGGCAGAAGATGACTTTGCCTTCTAAACCAGGCCTTTTCTTTAACCTTTCATAAGTGCATTACTGCATACGCTCACTCCTAGTCATCGCGAAAGTTGCATACATCAACCAACGAGAACAGAGCAGAAGCCACACACCTCACAACTACAAGAACAAGTCACGCTCAGCCCCCTACTTCGCCCCTTCCCCCCCCCCCTGCCACCTAACCTACGCTCACCCGACCTGGTGATGACTGAGCTAGGTGGTGGCTTGAACAAGGGGATTAAGGACTTAGCGCAAGAGGGTTGTGGATGGGTCACACCTAGAATCTATGGTGTAATCTCTTTGACCCGAACTCTTGACAGTAGAAGAAAACAACAACGCACTACAGATTGATGAAATCAACTCATAGTCAACCCCAAGAAATATGATAGTTGTGAGGTACCCGCACTCCAGAGTCCAAAGAAATCATACTTGAAACTGTCAGACTTTGAGATAAAAGCAGAACTAGCAAAAGATGGAACGAGTAAAGAAACAACAAAACTAGAGGAGGTAGACAAATGGCGGTCACTCAGAAAAAGACATGTAGCCATTGATGGCGTGTTGAACTTTATTTCTTTTCCTGATGATGACCAGTTGATTAGGTTATATAATTATACCTTTGCACTTGAGATCACTTGTGCTACAACAATATAACCATGAGAATAGGGGTATACAAAACACATAGAACAATCATGCAGAAGTACTATTGGCCAGAAATGAGCAGGAAAACCAAAGAGTGCCAACAAATGCGACACTTGTCAGCCTCGTTCGCTCCAGAAATCAAAATCTTCAAGAAATGGACATCCTCGTACCTTTTTATCCAAAGTCAGTATTAATGTCAGGCCCATATCCCAAAACATTGTCAGCAAACAAATACATTATCAGCTTTGTGGATGGCCAGGACCATTTGATGTCCCCACAAGACAGTACAGACGATAACGCAGTCAATCTGTGAAGGGATTTTCCTCAGCATAGTTGTCCCTTACAGTTAGTTACAGATAATAGAACAGAGAACGTTAAGAAGGTTTTCAAGGAAGTTACAGACAAGGTAAACATACATCACATTACCACTAGCTTATATCACCCACAATCCAATGTAAAAGTAGAAAGATTTCATTCCACCCTGCATGACATAATGTCGAAGAAGCTACAAGATGATTTGTCGACTGTCACCTCAGGTCAGAGAATGTAAGACGCAATAGAACAGTAGGAGACTATTCGTCTAGCGAAGATGACATTCCCCGTATGGAGTAAAGAAAGAGACTTAAGTGTAGAAATGACGCCGAGATGGAAGATCATCATAAAAAAGATATGCACAGAGACCATGGGAAGGTGTTGAAAGTGAGAGAATGGAGACTCAATCAGTGAGTAACATAGGACCGTGGAACACTGCCGCGGGCGAAATGGAATGCGAGACAAATAGTAACGTACATTTCTGGAACGTAGGTCACGAAGGTATGCTGGTAGAGCAGGTTTATTTCTCGACCAGCACGTGCACAGGTTACCCCAGGTCAGGCAATGGTTAGTGGTAAGATAAAAACGCTGACCGGCATAGGGTCCGGAGTGTTTTCAGAAATTAGTGCGAGAAGTACTGCTAGTGAGAATTAAGTGGGGGGCGATATAGAGAAGATGGGATGAAAAAGATAGGAAGAGGAGGAGAGAACAGGAGGAGAATGATGGAAGCATGGAGAGAAGACAGGATGAAAAGGACAGAAATGAAAAGAAAGGAGGAAATATTGGCAAAATTAATGCAAGTTTTCCAAACCCTCAATTAAACAGCAAATCGAAGGTCCTCCGATATGATTTCTGGTTAAACATATCTACTTATCCCAAGGACGGAAGGTCGTTTGTAAATAAACTGTTTGTTGCATTATAATGCCAACGTATGAAGAATAAAAATTGTGCGGATTGATTTTCGAGACCTGCAGTTCTTGTGCGAGCAGACGACAGGTATAGAACTGGGGTGACGACAAGGGAGGAGAGGGGAGGGAAAGCTTCCTTACGTGACAATCTGATCAAGCTGTGGCTTGTCGACAAAGAACTATTTATCGTCTTTCACACAGCATTTCCAGTAAATGAATAAACAAGCTTACACCAAATACAGAGTCTATAACTTACAATAGACAACGAATTGAAATTACCTTAGCTGATTATTGAAAGACTGTCAATCTTTTCTGAGGATGTGTTGCATTGACGACTTGCTATCTGGAATCAGGGACAAACTCCATACACATCCATGGATCCCTACGTGGTCTGGTCGTGCTTACCCTTAGCACTTCTGTATTTCCGTAAGCCCAGTCGCTCTAGCTGACCATGAAAAATGATGACGTGCAGAACATCAGAGTACCAACTCTGCTTTAACAATGCCTTCCTCGCTGGTAAGTACATTCAGTGCATTGAACTCAGTTTATGAAAATCGGCAACCTTTCTCCAGAGTTGGTTTTCGATACTCTTTTACAGGTTTATTACCATGAGGCTTGGTCGCCTTTGATGGCGGAGCATAGGCGTGACATTAAAATCCCATAATAGCCTGGGCTTCAAAGAATGTTCTGGAAGCTCAATAGTTTTTTACTTAAAACTTTTTCTTAAAATTTTTTTCTTAAAACCGTGCTGAACGAGTAAACATCGGATACGACTGTCAATTATTTCAAAACTATGCTTGGTCAGTTAAACAGCGGAAATGGTACCGACCATGTTAAAAACTTTTGTCCTTAAAACAGTGTGGAGTGGGACTAAACAGCGGAAAGTTTTGTCAAAGTGAAAAACTAATTTTTTAAGTTTGTAAAGCTGACCTGCGGTTGAACTTTTCTGGGTTTTTTAAATTCGTATTTTTGCTTTAAGCGTTCGTGACACGAGTGGGCATTACAAGACTATTATGACCAGAAGACTAGCCACAAATGTTCATTCAAGCCAGCCGTAGTCTCTGTGGAAAAGAGTTTTGCTAACTGTTGAAAGTTTAAATAAATTAGCAGGCAGCATTCTTGAACTACCATTGAACATTCCTGAAATTATGTGTACATGATACTGTTATGATTTTCTGGCGTTTCGTTGCCTACCCAATCAGGAGGTAGAGCAACTTGTTACGGCTGACGGGATTGGCTCGCCAAAACAGCAAGGAGAGAGCGCACAGTGGAGCGGGAAAGGTAGCCAACTCATTAGGGTTATTGTCTACAGGTGTGCTTTTTTTTAATTTGTGCAGAGTCAATTTCCAAATCGGCTCAAGCCCCCACCCCCTTACTTGTCATGCGCACAACTTAATAAAAGAGGGCAGCGATAAAATGCTATTCTATTTATTTAACAGTTACAACATAGAATGTTTCACTACACAATGAATGATGCTCCAATATACATCTACTGACATATGTAGAACAACCACTCGCACTCTCATATGTTCATCACAGTCCTGGACGCGGCCTTACCAGCGAAATGCGAATAGCCTTTCTACCCATTCAGGGTGGTGACCGTTAGCCCGGAGGGATGTTCACCCCCACCTCCCACCCGACCCTCTATCAGGGTGACGGGTCAACCGGGGGAGGGGCGCGGGTTACCCTCTTTCTTGACCGGCTACTTCCCTCGCTGAACTGCGCGCTCGCCCGACTGGCTGTTTTAGCGAGCCAGTCAGGTCGACGTTAACAAGTTGTTTTACCTCCTGATTGGGTAGGCAACTAGACGCCAGACAAAATATATTCTGAACGACCACAGCCATTTCACCTGTACTCCAGCCAGCTTTTAAAAAATACTTTTTCCTAAGCAATGATAGGAATTAGAACCGAGTGCTCTTTCTTCACGGGAAGTAACATTTTACATAAGCCAAGTGTCAGGAACGCCAGGTACGGTACACATTTAAAAAGAAAGAAGACAAGCGGAGAATCCAGCACCAGGTCAGCCAGTTTCACCTGTCAAAAGTAGAGACTGTCTTCGTGTGTTTCACTTTCGTTTTAAGAATAAAATGTACTGCCCAGTTTCGAAATTGCTGAATAATTAGAAAAAAACTTTCTAGAATGTTCTCCAAAAATAAAATTTTATGGGACTTTAGACATCACGTGACCAGAGAGTATATTAGGGCCGGCAGCACCTCGAAATTCACTTGTTCATTTAAACACCATGTAGGAAACATCGAAAACGTTGATGTAACGAGCCCGTGGTCAGCTATCAAAGGTGACTGAGCCTTACAGCAATAAACTCGAAGTATAGCAGCGAAATCCAAGTAGTGATAAAATTCAAGTCCGAGAGTATTAGCCAGAGTTAACAGAATTGGGGTTCTGTTGTTCAATGAACTTCCCCGAGTGGAAATACATTTTAGTAACTGTTTCAGAATCGATGTTCTGACAGTTTCTTGAAGAAGACTGATTTCACGCCCGCTAGAGCGTCTGGGCTTACGGACAGTAGCGCTAAGGAGAGCATACTTAGACCACGTAGGAATTCGCGAATTTGTCGAGTTTGTCCCTGATTCCAGAGAGCCAAACGAAAAAAGAACTCACTTTGTGAAAACACTGACACTCTTGCCTGTTGTCTACATTAAACGTCAACGTACGAACTGCAAGTATTAGATAGGAGCTCGGATCGTTGTTTGAATTGAGCGTATAGTTAAATACTGGTGGACATTGAAAAGAAGTTAACTTGTCGGCAACCACGACTTGACCAGTAAGCTTTATCATCGCCGGTCTCCAGTATTATTGCCCGTCTTCAATATCATCGCCGTCTTCTTCGACTTCTGGTTTGCATGGATATATGTGGCACAACCGTTTAGGAACGAACTGTTGGATAATTGTATCACTTCATCTTGTATAAGCGGAACTATATATGAACAGTAACTTTATTCGTGGATAGAAAAACTGTTCTTTTGGACTGTGTGACTGAGTGTACGGAGGAATATATCTGATTAGTGTGATTAGGAAATATTACGTACAGTAAGTGATGTTTAACAATTGTGACTGAGAATCCTACCTAGAGTAGGTCCCGGGGGCCCGGGGCATTTTTAGCCTTTTTTCAAAAATTCATAAAAAATCCCCCAAAACAATAAAAACATTATTTAAAATTGCTAACTAACTACAATAAATAAAGAAAAATCATTTCTTACCGTGTTTCTTGGACCTTGTTCCATTATTTTGTAAATCCTTTGATGGAAACACAACTGAAGTTGAAGAAATCAAAAAGTCCTCGCCATTCAGTCTCAGTGTCTGTTCGGTACTCTTCAGTACACGTGCTCGCTCGTTTTTCTCTTCTTAATCACTTTCTTAGGTCTTTCAGGCACAAATACTCTTATCTTCATCCACTTTATCACAGTAAATTTGCGAAACAATGTCATTTTCCTCTTTAGCGTGTAATTTGAAGCGCAAATCTAGCATTTCTCAAGTGACAGACCACATGTGGACCCCCCCTTCAAATTATTGCCGGAAACGGATCTGATTGACAGTTTAAAACACAGAAAAGGGAAGCAACTCGTGAAGAAATGATTCAGCTTTCGATTGTAAGAGTTCTTTCCCTTAAAAGATTAGCAGATGAAATTTTAAAAATCATAATTCGAACGGACTTAATCCCGCCCGTAAGGCGAAAACGTAGTGCCAATGGAGCGGGCTGTCGGTTATTCGCACGGTGTCAAAGAGTTAAATGGTTTTAAATAATTTTGTCTTTATACTGAAGTGCAGGTGGAAACAGATCCACACATGTTTGTCATGGAGTGACTGGGGCGTCTAAGAAATTCGAACACGAACACGCATTTATACAGACATCACACGTTTCATTAAATTAAATTAAAGGGTGGGTTTTTGACGCCAAGCATAAATGATTATACTTCTACTTATTCTCATTTTTCTGTACATTGATCTATCCATCCGCCCTTCCTTCTTTTCTTCTTTATTTCTTTCTCCCTTTCTTCCTAAAACCTCGGGTCATTGCAAAACATGATACTCACATGTAACTGTCAGCTCCATACGTCGTTCATCTCTCCCCTTCACAAGATTTTCGGACTGACACACGTAAGTAGCTGCCGACTCACACTGAACGTTAGTCAGACTGTGTACAAGCTCCTGCGTGTTGTGGGCTTCAACAACGGTCTGACTTTGGCCGTCAGTGACTTTCAAGAGACGTATGGTTGGAAGTGGTTTGCCATCAGCTTGACAAACAACTGGTACGCTTGTATTTTCACTGACTTCCACAGTGCTGGCTTCTTTGGTTGCCATCTTGAAACTCAACACACTGGATGAATCTGAAGACAACAAGCATAAATAAATTAATCATTACCTAGATGCTTGTAGAGTATTTTGTAAAGTATGAGTCTTTTGCATTTAACCTCAAACTAATAGAACTTAGGGGAATGATGCAGGTGAACCATTGGTGATTACCACTTTTAATATCATCTCAGGAACGGGAGGGACCGTGTGGAGTCAGTTTACATTCCGTAACAACTCTGCCTGACCAGTTATAATGGGCGATGAATCACATACGCCCCCTCCTGCCCCCAACCTTGGATGTTCGTGACCACGTGAATGCTAGCGCGAATGTAGGATTTCTAATATAGCCCATCTCACCCAGCCACGCCCCCCACACTCCACTCCGAAACTTTTCATGTGGACCTGGTGTGAAAGACTCAGATGTGCCAAACTTCAGATATCCCTTAACAGAAATGCACACAGCTTTTAATGGACAATGTCATGGCGAATTTTGTTGTTGCTTCTTTCTGATTGTTTGTTCTGTTTTTTTCTCTTCCTGCTTATCAAATAACTTACAGTTGACTATTGGAGAATATAGGACAGTCTGTATAGCTGTATTGTTCCACATCAGAGTACAAGTAAAATTCGTCCCACTGAGGGTCCTGTTCACACTGCCAATCTTCAGCTCTGGTGAGTTTTCGTCATTCCAGACGAGAGATCCTTGTGGGGATCCGAGGTCACTGGCGTTACAATAACAGCTGAGTGTCCGACTTTCCTGTACGTACTGCGGACAGCTGTGAGAAGGGGATTGGGAAGGACTACCTGAAAAAACAGGACCATGCGACTGTTCGCTTTATATATTTTTTTGGCCAAGAACATTTGCAGCTGGTGATGTAAAACTTAACCAAATATTTTCAAACAATATACACTAACTCCAGCACATATCTGTATGTAGGAAACTTTAGCTCTGCATGTTAATCAGAGATAATATAGAGCGTTTAGACTGACGGAGAAGCATCTTTGAGGCTTGAGGTGTTGTGACAAAACGGCTTAGTAACAGGTTTTTATTTTTAGGATTTTTCAGTCTTAAAATAGACAGCTAATTAGCACTTAAATGTGCTATTGGATAAAACAAGCAATGATTTACTACCCCTAGCCTCACCTCCCACCCCACCCCGTTCTCATATGTATAGATCCAATGTCTAGCATGAGTAACCTCTAAAAATAATACATATATTAAAACCGAAAACAATAACGGCAGAAGCAGCAGCACCAATAATAACAGTCTGCACTAATATATCCGTTTAAATCACATTTAGAAATAATCAGCGCTGTAGTGTGATTTAATATTCACCAGCCATAACAATCGGGTCATAAAGTACAGCAAGCTGCAGCCCAAGATTCTGATCTGTGGAAGCCATAATTCTATGCATACACGTCCTCCTCCTATCTCACTTTATCATATTTGATTCCTGTTATCAATGCTTTTGAGTTCCCTTGTTGCCAAGTTCTCCTAAATTGCTTTGGATTTCTGCTGTCGTCACTACCACCGTGGGGTTGTTGCTCATTGAAAGCTTCAAACTCATGATATTGCAAGCAAGTTTATGAGCAAGAAAGTAGTGTGCTCGAAATGCATGCTAGACTGCAGTCAGAGGTTGGGCTGGGAGTCATTAAAACGTGGCAATATAGGAATACAACGGAGGGAAAGAACAGGTGTCTGAACACGAGCTGTTTGCAAGTTTCACAAAACCCTTCCACATCACTCCAGCTACACTTCGTATTTATTTACATCAGAAGTCCTTACAATTGTCCTCTACGTACTGTCTCTTTCTTTAAAGTCTAGTTTAATATTAGACGACTCACGTATTTCGTAGCTCCCAGTAAATGAAGGTGAAGGACGAACTTCGCCAGGTACAATCACGACCGTGTAGGTAAAGTTTCCTACTGGAGGTAGCGGCGTCTGGATCTGACATCTCCCACTTAAGTAGTTATTGGTTCCCACAGCAGATGTTGACATGTTGAATTTTCCTAGCAGTCTCGAGTTTGGCTGCAGTTCCCCAAAAGTTGTATTTTATTGCAAATAAAAACTTATAAAAACCTTTTATCCTTAAGGTTACAAACACTGATCGCAATAGTCAAAACCCAAACAACTCAGAACAGTGCAGCTTAGAAAGTCTAACAACACATATTTTATTTTTTTAAATTGTCAGAAAACGCAGTTTACTTATGTAACCCCACCTGTGAACTAATCAGAGTTCTTTTGAATTCGCACTATTTTATAAATGCATAATGAAAAAACAACTGATGAAATGTGCAGAATACTAATTAGGTGTAAGGTATTTGTAATAAGCGCAAGCGCAAGGTGAAGTAAAATGTTGGATGTTATGTTCTTACATTTGTGGAGTAGCCTTCCTGCACATTTGGTGATGCGCGTACCTGAGAATTTTGATATAACAGACAGTAGTATCTGCCCCGTTCGGACCGTACTTTGCTGACGTCACACTGTCCAGTGAGTGCCCACGGGATGTTCTTGATTTGTAAGCTGCAGGAAGAAGTCTCAGGCGGATCTGAAACAACAAATTCTCGACTCAGTTGCTAGCGACTGTTTGATTTTTCAAGTAGCTCTTTTCCTTTCATCCACAGAGGAGGATAGGCCTAACTCAACTTGATGCTGTTTATGACAAAAATTTATAGCGATGAATTGAACAGTTACACGAGAAGGGATTAACACATAGCAACAAAGACAAACGTTTAACAAGTGTTTCGGCAAACTGTTGACTTGTCTATTATATTGAAGAATATCGCCTTTTATGGAAACGCGGAAATTGGTGCAGTATTTTGCTGGTAGAATAACAACGTATGCAGACAACAAAATAGTATAATCCCTTACTTATCAGATCGATTGGACACTTTGCTTCATCCATTTTGTTATTTCCTGAAAACGTCTGGCATAACCAGTTCTTGGTGAAGAAGATATCTTTTATAGAGAATCCTGTTTCATCCACAATGAGAGTAGCAGTGTCAGCCGTCCTACTAAGACTGAATACTGTTCTATAGTCCGACGTACATAGGAATTCTGGATGAGGAGTACAGGTGCCCACGACTTTGTCTAAATGTTCCACCTTCCACTGCACTTCCAGTCCAGTTAACTGTCCTGAGCATGTGAAGGTGTTATTCTGTTTTCCTTCCTGTACCTCCAGGTAGCCACTGGGGGTATCACACAGCTTCAACACTGCGTCTACATCGACAAGTTAAACAAAGTTACACCTTTAAAAACATTTATATGAATAATCGAATTATCGAAAGATAACTCCAATAAAGATACTGGCAGCGCTCACACATAGCCTTATACGTGAGGATCTGCGAAGTTCCTTTCTTTCGGCCCTCTCTTTGCTACGTGTTTGGGTACGGTAAGCTCCCTTGGGCACAGGCGTCTGCATACGGCTATGTGTGAGCGCTGCCAGTATCTTTGTTGGAGTTATCTTTCGATAATTTAAGCGCTCTGTCCTGATTTGTTCTTTATTAAAAATATTATAGGCTGTTGACTATGTCTACCCAGTTCAAACAGAAGAATGACTGGTAAACCGCTAAGATTAGTGTTATATTGCACTTAACATTATATACAAGATAGGATCCATTTACTACTGGTATAATCAAAACCATAAATTACATGGTTTGTGTATGAAGGAGTTCTTTTAAACCCATTATAACAACTAAATTCATAGGGAGAATTTCAGTCATATCTTCTTATTTATTAAATTTTTTGGTTGATGTTTGCATATGACAGCATCAGAGGCGTTGTGATTCGCGGTTCGTTGTGACACTGCTCCGTCTAGCCGACTTGAGTGGTTTTCTTCCAGTTTCTGCGCAGTTGAACCCACAAGGGTACGAAGTGGCCGATCGAGGGCCGGGGGTAGCACGCCCCGTGGCTGAACTGGTCACCCAGAACAAAAGGGTCGCACGTCAGGGGGTATCGTACGGGCCTGCACATGAGTGTAATCTGACTCTCCTGTCTTCTATAAAAGTGGCGGACTGCCGATTGCGAACAGCCGAGTTCGTCAAGTTACTTGAAGTAGTCACTGAAGCCGAGTATGAAGTTAACAGGGACGTGGACACAGAGGGCCACTTACTGCCACCGACCTGTCAGAATAACAGAACCGATGGAACAACACGAAGGCCAGACTTTTGGCAGCCAAAGAGAGAAACGTGGGTGTCATCGGACCTTTTGTGTGATTTGGAGCTGCCAGATGTGTCGTCTGCGGTAGTCCTATCCAACATAGTGAATGAGAATAGTGAGTGCATGTGTCCTGTCGAATAGCTGCATAGGAAGTAGCTGTGAGCGGACTGTTGTGGCGCCGTGCCAGTATTATTCCTAAGTGCACACCTGTCAGCCAGTCTCGTAGGGGCAGTTTTGTCTGGCTGTCTGTCCTGTAGGAGTGACAGTCAGAGTATTGTTAGCTAGCCTGACCATCTTTTGCTACAGTAATGAGATATTTCTGACGTTATTATTCGGAGACAGTTGGAATTGCCCGAGGTGTGATGAGAACAGAAAATTCCTTCTGTAAAGTGTGCGTACGTTTCGCTCGCGGAGTCGGATGAAGCGATTATCGCGGACGTGGACTGTCGGCCTGACACTGCACTGGACATTAGCTTTACCACGAGCTCCTTTAATAACTGGTGGGCAATCAACCGCCTGCAATTAACAGCTGTCGGGCTAGTTGCATGAGCGGATCAAGGGAACTCGAAGCGAATGACCAAAGCGCTCAGCTCGAGTAACCCCAGAGGACGCCGTGAATCTGTCCAGTCAGCGTTCAGCAGGCAGCGAGAAGACCAGCACCTGGTGCCGTAAATCAGAATGCCTAGCGCACGATTGTCGGCATTTACGCAGGGTGTGCCAGCGACTTAGACACACAGAGACTTAGGGTGACTCAGAGAGAATGCCTTAGAACGAGACAAAGCTACGAGAGGCGAAGCTAGGAGGGAAGGCTAAACCTTTGATGCCTGTTGTTGGAGCTAGCGACTGATACAGCTCCAACGGTTATGAGGAGGGAGAAGAAGTTAGGGCTAGGATAGAAACACAACGAGCAGAGGTCCAATATAGTAAGAATCCGCTAGCCCTGTGGTCACTCAGTTTTGATTTTTTGTAACCTGGAGTAGACTCTCGGCCAGCCAAGTAGCAAGGTAGTAAATAAAAAGCTCTTAGAACTTTTTCGTCGGCCTCGGTTGTCGAAGAGTGCGAGCCTGGGTGGTATGACGTAACACTATGCTGGCCAAAGCCTTGTACTCCTGGTAGGGGTACCCATTCCATACAGGTCAAAGGGTAAAGGCTAGTGTAAGGGTGATCCCTGGGTCAACGAGGATGTACTTTGAAACATCTTTTCATTAGAAAAACGTGAGAGTGATACTGTAGTTGAAGTGTAGCGAGTAAAAAGAGCGAGACAAGTTGAGGGAGTAAAAACGCAATTAATAAAAGAGACGGGTGTCCTTTCATAAAGCTAGAGGGTTGGTAAGTGTATATAAGTCGTGCACGTGCACGAGAGAGTAAGAGGAGAAGCAGATAAGTGTGGACGCCACACACAATGAGATAACTGTGTGACTTAAGCAAGAGCATCTACAATTCTCAGTAAGGGCTGTTTTCTTAGGCAGAGACAAAAGGAAAAAAAGTTTTACGACGCAAACGTCTGTTGTCACCAAGGGCACCCAAGATTACCTCATGACCAGTCAACATGGACAGCAGTGAGCAAGAGTAAGGTCCAGGTGATCATTGTTGTGTGTTATGCTACACGCGGTCATTAGTGTGTGAGCAGTAACACTCGTCATTGTGTTAAGAGTAGATGATGAGAGGGAGATGGTGTGTGTATGTGTGTGTGGGTTGGGGTGGGGGAGGTATTGTGGGTGTCTGTGTGTTTGCTATACAAATCCGCAAGCCTGATCCCATCCACACCGAAATTCGGCACGCGGGTTCCTTTTCACTCGTAGATGGCCAAATTTCGATACTGTGCCTATATATATATATGTGTGTATATGTGAAATAATAAAGTATATACGGAAATCAGTGTGCAAGATGTTCCATTTCGTACGAGGAGTACTTTCCCTACCTCGCTTGACAATCCAAAACGCACAAGTCAAGATTGTATGTGTAGGTGATGGCTATACGGACGAAGTTTCCTGTACTGTGACGTCAAGACTCAGGGTAACGGCTTGTTTACAATAGAAACAATTAAACTGGTACCTACATTCTAAAACTAACCGTACCCATTCCACCCCTATATCTCTCCTACATTTCTACAACACTGCTATCCTCAACGACGGCAGAACAAGCTTATTCTAAGTATAAGAAGTTGCTCCCACATCGTCCGCTGCATTATAGAAATCCGCAATTTTAGTGACGTCACAGTACAGTACACCAAACTAACGAAATGGAGAGCTCTATACCTGGATTGTGTTTCTGGGGAAGGGGGCCTTTGTTTCCGGTAGAGAGGGCCTACGGTGTTTCCGGGGTAAGAGGGGTAGGGAGGGGGCTAGGGAAGGGATGAACGTAAAGTATGTAATTTGAGTGATTCAAAATATCCTGACCCATCAAATGTCTGACAAAGTCGCCATATCGCGGTATAAGGAAAGTTTATAAAATCACACTTATATTTGTTATAACTATAGAACACACTTTTATTACAACCCTCATTACGACATACTACAGAAAAAACATATAAGAAAGTGGTTAAGTGTAGTGGAGAAGACTAATAAGTAGAACAAATTAAATACATACCAGTTATTTTCATTAAAAGCATCAGGAAACACAGCCTCTTGAAACTCAGCATGTTGATCTTGAATAGCAATAGTAATCTGGCTATCGCAGGACCAAATAACTAAGCAAGCTACACTGACCTCGTTTTTACGGGCATTCTGTCTAAATAATCTTCCGTGACTAGCCACTTACACTATATGCACAGCGAACGTCAAAATTGTCTTTTTCAACCACCCTGTTTAAGTGGAAATAGGTACATGTAGAGATTTTATTTCCAAACGATACAAATCGGATTTGAAAACAAATGCTCACCCCTCTATGTTTACATATATTGCAAGCAAACAGCAACCATAAAGGGTGCTGTTCATGTGCTTTGGGAGGAAGCCCCAGCCGCACGTTTGTAATATGCACAGTGGTTCATAAACTGTAAACATTTCCTTCTTCTAAAATGACATTCATTACATCATTTAGTTTCAGCCAGAAGGATGAAACTAAAATTAAATAGACCTTTACGAACCTTTAAATCAAAAGAAACGTGTAATTTAAGGGCTTCCTACACTTGCAATGCTCTCAACGTTGAGCGAAAACATTTTCCGAGCATTCTCCGTACACGGGCGCAAGACACCTGCAATATTTTACCCGTCACGAAGTCACATGATCGTCACGTGTTCGCTCTAGGGGCTGACAATAGTAACACTATGGATGATCTCGAAAAATTTATTCTGACCGCTGCAGCTTCTGCGACTGCATTTATTTTCGCCCAGCAGTCTGAGAAAACAAAACGGAATGTGGCTTCCACAGTGCATTGCTCGTCGAAACCACTTGGGAGCATACGCGTACGTGTCTTCTACAAGAACATCACCACACGACTCCACCGAAAGTAGACGCTTCTTGCGAATGTCGCACGACAGTTTCGTGACCCAGCCGTCTCGCAATCGACGGGTGAACTTCCCGTACTAAATCTCTGTTTGAAGTCAGGGGATGTGTTTTCGTATATGCTGGGATGGTGCTGCAAGAGATCAATTAACTGGAAAATCGTTTTTTTCTGACCAGATGACTATCAATCGAAGGCCTAACATGATCACGACCAGCCCTAGACCACGCTGCACTAAATAGCAGGATTGTTTCTGATTGGCTGACACGCTTGCAACATTTTGAGCCCCTGCTGGAAAATAGCGCGGCGTGGTATCCCCTAAAATGTTGAGAGGCCTCCCTGAAACATTTTCGCTCAACATTGCAACTTCCATATATGGTAAATATTGCTGAGAACATTGCAAGTGTAGGAAGACCTTTACATATATGTAGCAAGTTTCGTATGATTCCCATTTCTTTACTAATAAAGCTTGGCACATTATTTTAAGTGATTATCAATAGCAGATTTAATAGTTAATTCTATATATTGTAAGATACCCATTGTCCTAGTTTCTGACTATCTATTCAAAATGTGTTAACTAAAACATGTTTTTTTTCAGAATATTTAAACGAATGCGCAAATTTCATTTAGAAAATCATATTTTATAGGGCAAACTAATCATTACAAGACGTATAGCTGCAGTTTAGTATTCAAGTATCACATATTTGCACTTTCTTTTAAAATTTGAACCCTGACCTGATTACCCACATAGTGATTAAGATCCGAAAAGCTCCTTATACAAATGTGACATATTTCCTGCAAGTCTACTCTTCACACAAAAGAAGAGACAAGACCTCAACACATACCAGGGAAAACAAATCTGTAGTCTTCCGAGAGCCCTCTTGTGGGTGATTCAAGAGAATGACAAAACTTTGAAATCAGGGAGAGAAGCACGAAGAAAAAGTATTTAGAAGAAGTGGCATAAGAATGAGTGGCGATATAATAATTTATCATTATTATTAACTCATTATTTACAGCTTGTGACTAGTCATTGCATTCAGGGATTATTTTCAGAGCTTACAGTTAAGGATGAAACATTAGTGTTCAGGGCTATTTAATATATACAAGAAAGTGAATTATTATTTAAAATGCAAAAGAAATCAGTTCATGGAGGATAGTGATAAGACAATAATCAGTGAAACTGTTTTACAATTAAACCGTATTATGTTTTGCAATTTTGAAACACCAGGGTTCACAAAACAATGAAAAATGTAGCAGTCTATTAGATATGGACCATCTTTCCCTGATTCAATATTCAGTACAAAATCTGTTCTATTTTCTACTAGGATGACGATACGTATTGTCATTCGCTCTTCAGTTGTGCTTCAACAAGGGTTGGGTTGGCAGCCATTTTGTCCAGTGAAGAAATTCCTCGATGTATTAAGCTTCCTGGTTAGGTTTACACATCTCGATTGTGCTATACTTACTGTGAAATAGCAAATCGTGTTGCCAAGCATGATTCGTACCTGTACGTGATAAGTGTGCCGAATTACAGTGCTGGATCGTTTAACTTCCAGTGGGGTTTACGTGGACTACAGACAAGTTGGGTGGTGCCCCTGCTAGGACATCTACACAGTTCTGTGGATACAGACAGCTACAAATTCGAGACTTAAAGCCTAAGCCGCAGGAACAAGCTGCGCACAATGAACAGGCAACGCTGTTACACATTAAATTGTTGCCTTCTGCTCATGGTCTTTGTCACATTCCTGTCAGGTAAAGTTTTTCTCATGTAACTGGTCCAGATGTAATGGCTATCACACACGGAGAAATTCTAGTCATATAATGTTCATCCTTATTGTATGTGATATATGCTCTGTAATTATGTTTACATGCTTATGAGAGGAAGTTTGGAATGGAACTTACTGAAAGATATATTTTCATACATGTGTATTTTCATTTGGAATAAAAGGAAGATTATTAACTTCAACTACGGTATTTGAGTTAATGATAGTGTTCTAGACATTCAAAAGAGAAAAAAATGTGTTTCTCGGTATTAAAATTTCTGGAATAAGAATGATATTATTTTCGTGGACGTTGTAAACAACATTCAGTGATATCAGATTCCTCCGTGAGACAAAAATGTCCCTCCTGATGGTAAGGTTAAAAAAATAAATATTTGTGCAAAACGGACACGCTTCATTAAAATTAAGGCTATGCAAATGCACGCTGACTTTGCAATAACCCATGTAATTTGCTTTCAATGGCTTACAGTCTGTATTTAAAAAACACTTTAATTTCAGTAGCTGTAACTAAATAATTCATCTGGCCCTTGACTTTTTGAGACTAACTCCAACAAAGATACCGGCAGCGCTCACACATAGCCGTATGCAGACGCCTGTGCCCAAAGGGAGCTTTCCGTACCCAAACACGTAGCAAAGAGAGGGCCGAAAGAAAGGAACTAGGCAGATCCTCAAAAAAGATCTGCCATCCCTTTCTTTATAACGGCGCTATTCAAGACACAGCTAACCCTCGGTGTACAACATGTGCATACAGAGAATCCATGTTAATGAAGTCAGCCCGCTCACTAAGCGTGTGTTGACAACTAGGATTCAAAGACGAACACAACATAGTTGACTAGTTAGTGAAAAGGATGTGGTATTTATATTAACACAACACATTAAGCATTTACTAGTTAATTGTTTTATTTCCCATAGATAGTGATTATGATATGATATTTTCAGCTCACATTTAAAATGTATTTTGTGTATTTTTCAGGATCTCTGGGGGAGTCAAATATTACGACGGAATGCCCTAATAGTTATATACAGGGAAGGAATGCCACAGTTAAATGCCGCATTAATGTAGCGGCTTTTACAAGGGAAGTATGCGGGCTGCAACCAGACAAAGTATCTATCAAGTATTTAAGTCCAGATGGTCTGTCAAAGACACTGTGCGGCATAGACTATCCAGGAACGTGCACAGACGCAAATGTCAACTGTGGATGTGCGAGCAGCTCTGGGAATGTGAATGTTTACCAGGTTTCTTTTGCGGCAGATAAAAAAATACACGATGGAGCCAATTTAACATGCGAGCTGAACTGTTTAAACATACCGAGTACGCCTGCGAATGGAACATGTCAGTCAATTTCTGTGGGTAAGTGAAAGTGGCAGAAACATTCTCTTAGAATTTGTGTAAGTATATAATATTGTAATTGTGGATAACGAGGTTAGCATTTTTAACGAGAATACTGTAATGTGTACTAACATGTAGGGAAGCAACTTGAGTCTGACAGTAACCAGTTACATGAGAGCTTTAGGTTAGTATATGACCTTTTATTATGGTTTCCAGTTATTTTGTATAGATCCTTTTGGAGTACCTTTTAGCTGTTTCCTGTTAAAGAAACTTTTGGATTTCTTATAATTTGCATTATCATTGTAAACAGTAACAGGATACGCCAAAAGTAAGCAATACAGTAGTTGGCTACAGCTAAAGTGGTCTTTGGGGGAGCTGTAGGTATGATAATACTACTAAATCTAACTTCAGCAGTAACAAGAGAAATGGGTATTGGGTAGCTCCAGTTGGCTACACTGCCACAATGTACGTCGGCAGGTTAGTGAGTAGGTTTATCTCCTGTGGTTAACTGGTGATGGGCTCACAGAAAAAGGTAACAGGGAAGGATATATTATTCTGTTTTATATGTGGGCGCATGCCAGTGGGCACTGACCAGGTCAAAAATGCAATTTGCCAATCTGTCAATCCTCGTTTTTCCTACCGCCCATTGTTATTTATCTGACAATGCACATTTAGTTAGCGATAGCATTCAGTGCGATGCAAAATTGGCTTTGTTTTCTTCATGCTGTCATTTTTACAAAGGGACAAAATGAAGTGACGAAAGTCCTCGACAGTTGCTAGAAAGTTTAGACATCTTGACTAAAGTTTGTTTCCGAAAAAAGTGGCTTGGCGAGATAATTCTTTTTTAATGAATGAGTACAATATGTGTCACTACATCATGTTATTTCCATACCGTTATTTTCTTACGTTAATTTGACAGTTGTTTTAAACTATATCTTTTATTACTTAACCTAAATTTATATAATGTCTTGTCGCCCTATCTCATGCAGATGTTATAAAATGAGAATTAGTGCTCATCTTTCCAGGCCTCGAGGTAGTTTATACAAAAGCTTACAATTTTATTTCTGCAAGTAGAATAGCCAGGATAGTCCAGTTAAGCTGACCCCGTATGCATGACAGCCAAATAGCTGACTAATTATTCCTGTCATTTGGATATTGTAGAATAAGCTCCTTGAATTTTCCATAACCAGAAAAGCCTTTTCAGCGTTTTCAAAGACAGAAAAAAATCTGTTCGACACACTTGATGATTTGGACATACATCAAATTTATATATTTCGAAGAGCTGACATTGGTAGTTACGTTAATGGTGGAACAGAAGTAATGAATCGGCACTGCTGCAGGTCATAGTCACGCCGAATGCTGATAAAAAGTCTTTCTCCAAGATAAGGGCTTTGTTTTGAAAGTTAATTCAGGATGAGTGCACCCAACAATCCATGTCCCTCACAATGTCATTCTTCGAGCAGAATTTCAGCTTCACTACTGGTTGTGCTGGACCAGTTTAGTTTTCGAATTCTTGTTTTCTAGCACAGTAATTACAGAGAAGAAGTTAAGTGTCTGTCATAACGTATACGCACCGCAGGAGAATTCCAGGTGTCTTAAAATAACTCATGTGAGTAGTTATTCTTTCACTATTTGCGTCTTGCACATAACGAATTTTATCCCGGGCCCGATTTGCATGTAATCTGCAATAAATTTATTCCTGAATAGCGGATTTTTTCCTGTCTCTGAAATGATGTTTCGGCGAATTTAGAATAAGCTGTTCGCTCCTGGGACGACCCAATAACTTAGCGAATAATGAGAGAACAATAAGTTATTCGGTTTTTGTGCGTGGGAAATTCAAGGAACGTATTCCCGTCATGGCGGATATTCTGGAATAAGTGAGCTGTTTGGGTTTCTTGAAAACGGGGCCGTTTCAGAATAGTTGCTATGCTTGTATGAATTTAAAAACGTTTACGTGCATACAGGGCTGATATCTTACTAGCTATGTAAGCTTTGCAATTATTTGTTATGCACAAAGCAATGTCGAGTTGAACAATTCATACGCGAAGCAATAAAAAATATTTTTTTAATTTTACGGCATGCTTTAACACAATACTATGTGGTACTTTATTTGAATTTTACTAGCTCAACAACTATCCTAGCTATATCTCTTCAAGCTCAGACATTATTGCTTATGTTGACAGTATCATTAACAACAGTAGCATCCCCTACAACGACGACTGTCCAATCAGGTGATTA
>SMGT01003189.1:0-13682 GCA_004794575.1 Lanistes nyassanus
GTCCTATTTTGTCTGACACACTGTCATGTACGCTAAATCTTTGTCCTATTTTGTCTGACATACTGTTATATACACTAAATCTTTGTCCTATTGTGTCTGACACACTGTCATGTACACTAAATCTTTGTCCCACTTGGTCTGACATACTGTCATGTACACTAAATCTTTGTCCTATTTTGTCTGACACACTGTCATGTACGCTAAATCTTTGTCCTATTTTGTCTGAAATACTGTTATATACACTAAATCTTTGTCCTTTTTTGTCTGACACACTGTCATGTACGCTAAATCTTTGTCCCACTTGGTCTGACATACTGTCATGTACACTAAATCTTTGTCCTATTTTGTCTGACACACTGTCATGTACGCTAAATTTTTTGTACATGTAAAATCTGTGCCGCCCTTTCGACGGCTGGTGGTTTTATGTCCTGCTATGTGCACAAACACATGCACGTTCTGAACAATCTTTCAATCTACACTGCCCACGAAATGCTTTTTTCCAACTGATTTCTGCTCAAGCCCGGGCAAGCATGCGCAGACCACCTTTCATCCCGTTAAGCACAAAGACACAGACTTAAACTTATACATGAAAACAGAAGCCCTTACTCTTACCCTAACCCTATCTCCCCCCCCCCCAAAAAAAAAAGAAAGAAAGAAAGAAAAAGACATCTTTAGCTAATTTGGGTTTCAAACCCGCGACACACCCGTGAAACCCAATGTGTTTACCACTCAGCTACCGATCACCATGGACTGGCTCCTCAATGTCCCTGTAAGACATTGTAAAAAAAAAATAAAGTGTATCCAGATGGTATTTACCCTGAGGGTTGGATATACCGTAAATGAAGCGTATCCAGATGGTACTTACCCTGAGGGTTGGGTATCCTGCTGGGCTTGTCGCGGTCCTGACCCCGGTAGATGAAGATGCCACTGTGGCTTGTACTGAAAACAAAGCGCATCGGCTTTCAACGGCTTTCTCGTCATCTTTGTCAACGACTTTGTCGTCATCCTTGTCAACGGCTTTCTGGTCATCTTTGTCAACGGCTTTCTCGTCATCTTTGTCAATGGCTTTCTCGTCATCTTTGTCAACGACTTTGTCGTCATCTTTGTCAACGGCTTTCTCGTCATCTTTGTCAACGGCTTTCTCGTCATCCTTGTCCACGGCTTTCTCGTCATCCTTGTCAACGACTTTCTCGTCATCTTTGTCAACGACTTTCTGGTCATCTTTGTCCTGTTATTCTGACGACAGTGCTATTTTGTTTCACTTTTTAAAATTGATATCGATGTTCTTAAATTGAGCTGTTCTTTTATTGACATTACTCTTTATGTATATATATATAGAGAGAGAGTTGCTTTTCTTCAAAACAAAATTTCTATTAATGTTCTTGTTTTGAACTGTTCTTTTATTGAAACTGCTTTCGTTAAATGAACTGTTCTTATATTGACTTTACTGTTGTCACAGCTGGTATTGTTTTGATGATATTATTTTTCTTGCTTTGATATCACTTGTGTTCTGTTATCTGGCAGACTGAAGTGTTGTGAAATGCCTTCTGACTATGCAGGGTAGGGGCCCAGCTGACGACAGCAACATTAAACAAGTAGGGAGAGAGCGGGAGGAAGGAGCGGTTGTTACTGACGTTGGTGTACGAGGGGCTGCCTTTGTCACTAGCTCTGGCATCATTATTAGCACTATTGTATAGTGCTGTCAGCTGCACTACTTCTGCCTCTGGCATCTTTATTAGCACTACTATATAGTGCTGTCAGCTGCACTAGATCTGCCTCTGGCATCTTTATTAGCACTACTATATAGTGCTGTAAGCTGCACTAGATCTGCCTCTGGCATCTTTATTAGCACTACTATATAGTGCTGTCAGCTGCACTAGATCTGCCTCTGGCATCTTTATTAGCACTACTATATAGTGCTGTCAGCTGCACTAGATCTGCCTCTGAGCTCATTGCGTGGTCGTGACGAGATCATTATGCATCAGCTAGTTCTCGTGGGACATATTAGACTGACTTATAACATTTTCGACGCCGTCAGCAGCAATTCTGACGCCGTCAAACGTTACCCTGACGCCGTCAAAGGCATCGCGCACCAAAAGACACTGTGTCCATTGTCGACCTAACTCGTTATTGCCGGCACTTCTCCCTGGAAACCGGAAACGGGATACAGGAACCTAACCACGCTTCCGGCGGCGTCCAGCGTCACGTTGCTCCGTCGTTGTTGAAGTCAGCAGGGCCGGGACTTGTAGGGAAACTCGGCGGCCATGGTCTGCACGCTTGTAACCTTGAGCTACTTCTCCTCGCCAGATGATCTACTTCCTTTGTCGGCGGCCACGTTCCCAATCTCCCGCCCCACTCCTAGGCCCCGCACACTCCTCTGCTGTCACGTCGCCAGAGGGCGCTGCAATCGAAGTGCATTACTGCACTTCTTTGGAGGCAGCACGTTGAGACGTGAAGATCCTGTTTCTGATGACTACAACTCAGCAGCGCTGACTGCGGGGCTGGGTGTGTCTTGAACCACGTGACGTATTGGGCCGCGCGCTTCCTCTGACTAAAAGCCATTTAATTTTAACCAACCGAGGGCGCGCGCAGTACGTAAAGGGTGATAACCAAGGCAGGTCAAGCACTCAGATGCTGCCTGCTACATTTACTCATTCTTTAGCCTGGTATCAGCTGCAGCATGTTAATCTCATTAACAAACTTTACGAATCCTTTTTTGTTTTGATACGGGCCTAAATATGAGAAATGTCCATAAGGTTTAAATGGCAGAGAATAAGTATGCATCTTCCTCCGAGACTAAAGATCAAGAGACCTGTTATGTGTTCGTTAATGTCCACGACATATTCGCTACCAAACAGGAACATCAATCGCCCCAAGAATAACAAAGAAAAAGAAAAATAGCTACCCAATGGAGAAGGAATATAATCTATCTTAACTCACAGTCATAAGCAAATGTGTTTCAAAATCAGAGAATTGACAAAAACAGACGAAAATAAGTTTTGAGACGTGACTGTATAGGAAGAAAAAATAGGGCAAAAAAACGAGTAGAAACAAACCTCAGCACATGCAAAGATGATACACTTACATTTACAAATAACTAAAATCAAGTCCAACTGTAAAATGAAGTGTGTTGCACGGATGGGTTACTGGAGAAAGTAAACAAGGCAATTAAATGATCTGAGTGTGTTTATTCCCAAAATATACGCTCAGTGCTACAAAGCCGCGCAAAGCCCCTGGGAGCGGTTACATGCTATGTTAAGTGGCGACACCTGCTGACCATGTTGCCCACTCAGGGATTGATGGCGCCCGTTCGCCCTACAAAACTGGTAACATACGGGCTGCGAACCCCGAGGGAACTAGAGTCTTAAGAAAATATTGATGTCATATCCTGGTCATAATATATTATAGAAGACTGCATGTAACATTGCAATTTATGATTATGTTATATCCTGCAAGGATTATTCTGCCGAAGGTTTCACGTGAAATAACAACTATAATTAAGTCCTGCACACAATATTCCATAGAAGGTGGTCCTGACACAGCAGTTTATAAGTATTATTTACGATGTCCTTACGATCACTAGCACTGGTTTATCCGCTTAACATGTAAAACGAAAACGCTCTTCCATTTTTTCATTATTTACATGTAATTAATATTTGGGAGCACAACGGCATGTGAAAAAATTTAAATGTTATATTTACAGACCTGGAGACAAAGCAGCATGTGAAGAATTTACGTGTAATGATTAGATACAACATATTTTGTGGAAAACGCAACGCAGATGTAATGATGAGACATCTCGAAACAAAGCAGGACATAAAAGCCTTAATAGTAATGTTTAAATATTTAGAAACAAAATGGCATGTGAAGAATTTAATCTATCATATAGCGATTAAATATTTGGAAGCAAAACCGCACGTTAAACTTGATTATGAATTCTAAATTTTTGACAAAAAATCGTAAGCTAATATGGGTTTCGAACCTGTGACATAACCTTGAAAACCAGTTTCTTTACCAGCCCGGCAATGAATCCCTACGAATGGGCCTCTACGCTAGTTGTGTAGAGGTCGTGGCTTGACCTATAATTATCTGTTGTTGTGGTTAGCAACTGGCATGCGCAGAGCCTTTGGTACGCTGCGCTTGCGCGTCCAGGCTATGGCCGAAATCATTTGGGAAAAAAAAAACTTTTGCAGCCGTGCAACATGCTGACACAAACGTGAGCAGAGTACGGGATGTGCAGGTTAGTCAGCACAAAAACCCACGAAAAGCCACGCGGATAGAAATCGAAGCCCCAGGATGATCTTTCAAGCAACGCTGGATTGATTCACACTCGATAAGACTCATGCCGACATCCGACTTCCTCTCAGCAAGATTTCTTTCATCTCCGAGTGTCTTTCGTTAATAGTCTGCTCTTCCAATATCTTAAAGCTGACCTTTTGCGGGGCTTATAATTTCAGTTATGCCTTTTTGACAGCCTGCCTGCCTATCACGTCCCTACGTGTTTTCAAGTGGACATTCTAATGTATCCGAGTCTGTCGTAACCTTACTTCTCAACTTTTTATCGTGGAATTTGTCTTATTCTTATCCTGAACTAGCAATTCATGGGAAACGAGAAAGTCATGCCACATAAGCTTACATAGAAGCTTCATTTTAACTCTCCCCCACGGTGTCGCACACTGCAACCGTCATTTCGGTGAATCCTTGCCGTCGTCCCTCCACGGGGCTCGTTAACTGGCGATTGAAACAGCCACTGGCGCAATCAGCTCGCTCTGTCTCGTCCAGCTAATCTCGAAGTGGTTGCACACCATTTGGTTCCGGAACCGGGAAAATAAATGACTGATTTCGTGCGTAGTTTTGACTGACAGATATTTAAAAAAAACAGAAAGAATGTGTGCGTGCTTACGTATGTTTGTGAGAAAGTGCGTATGTTTGTGAGAAAGTACGTATATTTGTGAGAAAGTACGTATGTTTGTGAGAAAGTGCATATGTTTGTGAGAAAGTACGTATGTTTGTGAGAAAGTGCATATGTTTGTGAGAAAGTACGTATGTTTGTGAGAAAGTGCGTATGTTTGTGAGAAAGTACGTATGTTTGTGAGAAAGTGCGTATGCTTACCTGGCCAGAGTGCAGCTGACACGGTCTTTATAAATGGGCAAACGTTTCCCAGACTACCAGCACGTGGCCAGCACATCTTTCGATAATTGATTTGAGACCCTGTGTGCGACTGTGCGTGCTGTGCACGTGCAGGCAGCGGAAGGGACAGGGGGAAGCAGACAGAGCGTCTGCACAATTTTGACACAATGAACAATTCTCTCCCTACCACTCCCCCCACCCCCACCCCCCAGCCACGTCTCCATGGCCTCTATGTCCTCAGCTCTGTGGATGCTGCACCCCGCTTCATATTTCGCCTTCCTGCTGGATAGATCTCAGCCCTACTACACATCGTCTTCCCACTCGGGAATGTGTCTACAGCCACTACTTAGATACAGTCTTTCCACCCGGGAATGTGTCTACACCCACTACTTAGATACAGTCTTTCCACCCGGGAATGTGTCTACACCCACTACTTAGATACAGTCTTTCCACCCGGGAATGTGTCTACAGCCACTACTTAGATACAGTCTTCCCCCCCGGGAATGTGTCTACCAGCCTTGCTACATACTGTCTACTCCCCAACTCTAGTCTCAGCATGCTAACGTCCTACAAGACCAGCATGCAAGGTGACCTTGGGAAATTGTCAGTCGACCGTTCCACGCCACCTTGCCTGCTGGGTAAGGGCTACGCCACATGCAGACATCAAAAACATCATCGTTCAAAGGATTATTTGTATCCCAAGGATATAGTTAGTATGTCTACTTCCTCTAAGTACACACACCTATATGCACCTAATCCATGATGACTGAAAAGTCCTAAATATTTTGTTTTAATTAACATTTCTACTCACCTGGACTCAATACTAAAGACATATCCCTCGGTATCCACAGAGTACAGACAAATGTAGTCGCCGATACACAGGAAATCCCCTGCACCTGACGAAGATATCATTGTTACGTGTCCTTGGCTACTGTCTGCGCATCCCTGATGGCACATGAAAAAAAAATGGAGTCAGTTCACCTTTCATGACAAAAAGAGTCAATCAGTCTACCTTTCAGGACAATTAGAGTGTATCTACCTTTCAATCTATCGCTGTCGACAAACAGAGTCAATATAACTTTCAAGATAAATCTTTCATCTTAAACGAGGATAATTTTTTCCTCAAGATTATTTTATATTTCACCAGTGACATCAGTGTTTGCTTCCTTATACACTTCTACAGCAGGGTATTTTGTAGAAGGACAGTTTATATTTTCCCACAGTCTCAGGTATATTTCGCCTGGAGATCTGTTTATATTTTAACGCACGACCGTTACGGTTCCAACTTCGGGTAATTTAGAAATCTGGCGGTAGAATCGTTCAAGTGAAGGCCTCTAGTTCCTTCTTCATCAAAAAGCCAGCTTCTAACTAATCTGAAAATATCATTATATAGCATCCATGCTAGACATCATAAGATTTCCAAATGGTTCTTGACCAATGTGCATCATGCCACTTTCTAGACGGGCAGAAAGGCAGGCAGACAGACAGGCAGGCAGGCAGACAGACAGACAGGATAACCCTGTTAACCAAGAGTACTCTTCTGTTATGTCCATATGTATTTCCAATATCCCCCCACCCCACCATCTTACATTCTGACGAGGGCTACGGACCCCCAATAAAGTTCAGGTTCAAGACTCAACACCATCTGACACGTCTTTTCAGCTTGGTCAGCAAAGCCATTTTACCCAGCGACACAAATTAACTCTTGAACTCAGACCAGGTCAAGAACTAATTAACCTCTTCCGTCTCTACTGGGGACAACCAATACTTGCTATAAACAACAACAACAACAACAACAACAAACAACACGTTATTATATAGCGCCCTAAATTCAAGCTATGGGAGAGCATCAGACTCATGTGTCGAAGGTTGCAGGTTCGAACCTAGCAGTGGCTAAGGATCCCTGGAGTGAAACATTGTGTAGACTCCACGGGCATCCCCCGAACATTAAACTGCCCGACTACACTGGCCATCTTACTGCAGCTGTCAGTCTGGTGGTTGTTTTAGTGCATAGCTTAGCAGTAGGACCCCATCCCCCCCCCCCCATAGTAGGAAATCACCGCGAGTTGGAAACACTGTCTCTAACAAACCCAACCAAGCAAGCAATGGGAGTCAAGGTCATTTTGGGGGATACCTGGTATGTAGATATAGCTACTTGCGCGTGCACAGCATGCGGCAACAATATTTAGTCTACGTCACTCAACACGGTGCCTGCACTGCCTGGATTATGACGGGTGCCTGCGTTCCAAACGAGAGGGCGTTAGTGATTACAGGAGGGTGCACAGCAGGGTGTAGGCCGGGTAGCTGCAGAGACACGATGCTGCTATGTTGCTGTTCCACATGCAAATCAATAAAAATCTCTCACTGTTACACCGTGTGACGTCACGACGCATTCAAGGCATGAATGGAGTACAGGCCAACAAAGTTCAGACCCTTCAAGTGGTCAACACGGATTGACAATCAGGGACTTGCAAGCTGATTCTATGGCCAAATTCAGCAGCATGCTTGAAGTGTGGTATCTACCGCTTGCATACATTACACGTCTCTCACTGGCTGCCTGAATTTTCGTCTTTTACGCATGATAAATGTGCTTCCTATTTTTCTAAACTTAGTTTTTTCTGGCAGTATCGTGTTACGTTGTTTGGGACGAGGCCACAGCTTTGACCACAAAAAGTCGCTGTGTAGCAGAGCACACGTCCACTCCAAGTTCTCTCTATTTAAAAGAGAAATCATCACGAACTCGGAAAGTACCTTTCGGTACTTTTCATATTCATGATCACCCAGGCCAGCTGAATTTTTTTTTTCAAGCTAAAATACTGGGGGCTTACATATTTTCATTTTTTATATGTTCAAAGTACATAGTGTTATACAAGTAACCTGGCCAGTAAATTTTATGATAACTTATGGTAACCGGGACGGGATGAGTCAGAAAGGTGAGATTAGGTAATGTCAAGCCTTCTTGTAGTGTTCTGGGCAGGTTGTTGACCACGTGTAGTGCAAGTGCAGCTGATACAATTTGCAATCCAACGTAAGGTGCACCAGCAAATGCAAATAAACATGTCAATATCATTTAATAATAGAATAATACTGTATTTATTTTGCGCTTTTGGCAAGTCGTCAGCAAGTACCGTCCTGTTGCCAAATGCCACCTGATCTGCATACAAGCATGTTCTCAAGCGATTCAGGTTTAGCTGCAAATCTCGCTAGTACAGCGTAACGCCCTCTGGTGACAACAAACCGAAAGTTCTTTCTGCGAAATGTGGGGTGTCTCTTGTGGCAACGACTTCCTGCCACATGTGGACCCCAGCGATAATCTAATCACGCCGGAACATGTCCTGGAACAATGTCGTAAATGCTGACACACGGCACGCTGTAGTGGCAGACAATGTCGTAAATGCTGCAGTACGACAGGAATGACGTCACTGCACATCAACCTTGCCATAACGCAATAGGTTTTTAGGTGAAAGAATCAACCTTCCGCTTTCTTATGTTAGACATCACAGAAACCAATCTGCTTACACAGAGACAGAGTCGACGAGAAATAGCGCGCCATGAGACCACTGTACCGTGAACAGAGTGCGCGAGACGTTACAGACCTTTCCTACACCTCCCAAAAATCAACTCATGATGATTTTTAAAAAATGTACTTTACAGAAGTCATCTCTCCCACACCCAATATTAGTTTTAGAGTTAGGATTAGGGGCTAGACGTAAAGTTTGTTACAAATTGGCGTGGAGTGACTGTTACGTTGTGGAAGGTTTTCCCAGCGCTATTGTTAAAGAACTTTGTATGTTCACATTTCATTGTAACTTTTCATTCAAGAAAGTTGACAACGTTAGTGACGCGGAGAAAGTACGTAGTGATAGGGGTATTAGACGTCGTTTTTCATTATCAAAAACGCGTAAGACTCGGTCTTCTCCAGCCAATGGGAAGAGAGAAAGTTTGGTTGACATGGGAACGAAAAGAACTCGGGGGTGGGGGGGGGGGGTAGGTTTAACGCTTTTCGAGGAGTGGAAGGCAGCGAGAGGTGTAGACGTGTTAATGGTTTTGTGAAGCTCTAACGATCAACTGTTGCTATACGTTTCTCGCTGTAGGCTAGCCCCGTATAGCAATTTATCTATTTGTGGTATAACTGTATCTGGAACAGGTAAAACGTAGTTGACTGGCGCCGCTTTCTCTGGGTATAAGCACAGGATTGTACTACGTCGCACTCGTCATCTTCGCACTCGCGTGCGCTCGCCCTCCAGTCCTCGCACCGCGCGTTCCACGAAGACCGGGGGCCACAGGAAGAACTAACAAGCAACCAGTCGCGTTGAAAGGCGTCACTCGACTGGCGAAATCCAGCGACTGATGCAGTGATGCGAACTGCGAGTTGGCCCGTTCAAGTGCGCGAGACATTTAATCAGTTCTTGTCGGGAAGGCCTCGAGCAGTTTGAGATCAGACAGATCAACTCGCAACAGCAGTCGTAACAGCTAATTCCCCAGTCCGCTCCACACAAAGTCTAGCATATGAAAATTGATTTTGGGCTGGACACCCACAGTGTTTATCGCAGGCTACTTCACGAGTTCGTTGCAGACGCTTGTCCACTGCCAAAAGACTAGGTGACTTCACAACAGGGGAAGAGACACGATGCTCTGAAGACATGTAGACAGATGCGGGAAAAGTAAAGACGGACATGATGGCTGCTTTCTTACACAAGATGGTGACGGAAAGAGATCCCGAAATACATGGAGTGGATAAGCTAGTTTTTTCAGACCTGCTGGCGTCAGGACCCATGCAACAGGCAAATTCAAGAGACGAATTTGGCGGCTCAACGACCCAAGGACCTTTGACTGTGAGGCAGACGAATATTTCAAAAGATGCTGGAGTTGACATTCCTCTGTCCTTAAGAAAATGGCGTTGAAAAAATCCCAAACCAAGTGGCAGTGGACTTGGTCCATTACCGGAATAATACTGTGTCCTCTGTGCACTGCGACTATTTGAAGATAACTATTTGTGTAGTTGTGTAGTTATTTTTTCTCCAAATCTTAAAGTCTATAAATATATCTATAAACATTTTTCGCTTCCAAACTGAAACATTTAAAAAACATAGACTACTATTTTTCAACTACAAAATTTCAAGTGTATTATAAAATTAAGGATTATGATTTTGCTACAAAACATAAACTGAATAAAAACAGTAGACAATCATTTCACAACTAAAACGCGTAAATATTTTACAACTGTATAGTGCTATTTTTAAACTAGGAATTTAAATATTTTAGCAGGAAAACATGACCTCGCCTTGGCCGTTGCATCTGACTACGACAACGGCAATGACGACGACAGTGATGATGATTTTATACTTCGATGAAGATAACGACTACGGCACCGCCGACAACAATGATGACGAGGAGCAGGAGGACGACGACGATGATGACGACGATGATGATGACGATGAACATGATGATTGTTCAATGATGCCTTAAAATGACGATTAGATCGCATCTTTCCACTCCAGTTTTAAAATCATCCAGAAATAGTTTACCAAAGTGTGAGGTCGTTGTGAGCAAGTAGTTAAAAATTACCTAATGTATGTAATGTGTATATAATGTGTACAGTACATAATGTGATGTGTATGTAATGTGTATACAATGTGTACATTATATAATGTGATGCATGTAATGTAAGTAATGTGTGTAATATATCGTGTGTGTAATGTGTGTTTGTAATGTAGGCCTATATGTAATGTGTACAATGCATATAATGTATGTAGCTGTCTCGTATGTCAGCAAGTCAGTAAATTATAATCAACTTGACGCTGTTATGGTGGGATGAGTGCGTGCAGGCATATGAATGCTAGGAAGTTCATGTGTTAGAAAAAACCATTTGTAAGTCTGACGCGTTTTTCTGGGTGCTATCTTAAGTACGATCGGCGTAGTGTGATAAGCGGCAAACAGTGAACTGTGGGTTCTGCTGGATAACAACCTTAATACTATCAGTCACGCAGATTTTAAATCTTGCTCCGTTAATTTTCGACATCGCTTTTGAATAGCTGTGAGCCGTGTGAGGGAGCACTTTCTGATTCCCTGGAAGCGGTTCGCAATCACTTATCAAGGGCCAGCACGAAGGTGAGAACGACACAAAACATAATCACACGCCGACACAGTCTGGAAGACCAGGATTGTTCTGATCGTTGGTAAGAGAAGATAACTCGTTTTCACTGTTGCAGCCCAGCAGCCCCTTGCCAGCAGCTTAGGCCCCATGGCGGCAGGGGTATGGGGAGGTGATGGCGGGCTAGTACTATAGCCTTTGCACTGAAGCGTCTACCAAACTGATAGCTGCAGTGGGACAGTCAGTATATACAGGCAGCTGTTTAGGGGAGGGCCGCAAAAAGTTTTCATAATATTTTAACTTCAAGACACAATTCTTACCTACACCCGGATTCAAACCTGGAACTTATGAAACGCAAGTCCCAAACTCTAGCAAATGAGCTGTCCGTCCATATCCCCAAGAGAGAAAGAGAGAAATTGTGTGGATGTCAGTACACGGGTCCACTGTATCGTGTGACTCAGTCTTGATTTATAAACACACCATTTACCCCACCTCCCAACACACTTTATAAACACACCATTTACCCCCCTCCCAACACATAAGGCTACAGTGACACGCACGCAGGCACGCACACACGCACACACGCACGCGCCACACTTCTCCTGTGCATGTCACTTCCGTCGTTCCCTGTGTGACAGGGTACGCAGTGTTTTATTGCCTACTTTACGAGCCTTTGCTATCATTCATGTACACATGCCAACCTGCAAACAAACCAACATACACACATGCACACATGTATACATGTATGTTAATCAAGCTTTTATTCTTTTACACACAATTCAAAAATCCCAAGGTTTATTGTTTAATTTATCGTTTTTGTTTGTTTGTTTGTTTTTACTCTCGTATCATTTCCACAGCTTAAGACTGGTTGGTTCATTTATCGGAATGGACGAAAACTTCGCACCATTTCCTCTGAAGCAGGAAATGGACCGACATGGATATACCGTCTTGCGCCCAGCAGATGTGTGTTGGAGAGAGGCAGATCTTGTGCCGACCGAAATGTCACAAGCTTCCCGCGTGCACATCTGCGTCATCCGACTGGCCACAAGAGAAGCAGGAAGTAAAGTATGAATTTATCCATTTCTCGTTAACTGTTGTGCAATATTGTACATTCACGCGCATTGCTCGTTCATTTTCGAACCTCCTGACGTTCTACGTAGGCCAGAAAGGCTGTGTTTCCCATCCTGATGCAATCCATTGTCCCTCGCCAGAAATGTGTTACCCGACACCTTCCGCTTTCAGAAACGCATTAAAATAAACACATCAAATACAAACCTAGAAACAGAATAGTGATAGAGGAACGAAAGAAAGAAAGAAAGAAAGAAGGAAAGAAAGAAAAAGAAAGAAAGAAAAAGAAAGAAAGAAAGAAAGAAAGAAAGAAAGAAAGAAAGAAAGAAAGAAAGAAAGAAAGAAAGAAAGAAAGAAAGAAAGAAAGAAAGAAAGAAAGAAGAGAATTGCTGATTGCTAGAGAGGCGGTGGTGTAGGAGGATACCTGTCGACATATAGACGGTGCAAGGAGGACGGACGGACAGAGGACGGACGGGAAAAAGACTGGATCAATAAGTTAATAAAGACCAAATTTAAAATACCTCATGTACCTTCTAAGTAATCTTTGTACTATACGCACCTCAAGAAAACTAGGCAGACTGTCAGCAATGCATAAATGTTTATCGACACGGCCCACTATATCTGTGTTAATTACAAACCAAAACACAAGGTTTTCCTTAAATACAATTTCAAATTTTAAGTGAGAATTGTTAACAGAAAAAGACCAGATGCTTTCTAATAGAAAAAATGCGCCTCCTGTTCTTAGAGAACATGGAGATATCTGGAAAAATTGCGAAGTGGCTGAAGATTTTAAAGAAACGGGTAATTGTAACCCTTGTTTACGTACCCGACGGTAGAGTGTCGTGCAGCGAAGCCGGTCATGGAGAGTAATCAGGGTGTCATGCAGAGTACTCTGTGTGTGTCGTACAGTATAATCACTTTGTCATTCATTGAAATCAGTGTGTGTCATGTACAGCAAGCCAGTGTGTCATATATAACAAGTCAGTACGTGTGTGTGTTACGGATTGACGTTTCCAGGAGCCTTACTTGTGTAAGTCCCGTCTGTGGGCCAAGTGTTTTGATCTGTGAGACGTCGCCACCAGGAGTACGCACAAATGCCTGTTGTTCATGTCACGTGTGATTAAAGATTTTGTGGAGCGCCGGCAGGTGATGTTGTGTTGGCACAGATGATCAAAAACGGTCCTATTTCCTTGCTGGAGCCAGAGTCAATACAAGCCTTATATCTGGGATCCAAGCAGTCAGGTCAGAGTATCAGGGCTCATGTCTAAGTCATGTGGTAGTAGCAGGGCTCGTGTCTACGTCATGTGGTAGTAGCAGGGCTCGTGTCTACGTCATGTGGTAGTAGCAGGGCTCGTGTCTACGTCATGTGGTAGTAGCAGGGCTCGTGTC
>SMGT01003189.1:29823-53641 GCA_004794575.1 Lanistes nyassanus
CCCCCCCCATTATTATGACGCATCAACTGACCCGCCATTTTTGTGACACATTAACTGACCCGCCATTATTATGACACGTCAACTGACCCGCCATTATTATGACACATCAGCCGAGCCGCCATTATTATGACACATCAGCCGACCCGCCATTATTATGACACATTAACTGACCCGCCATTATTATGACGCATCAACTGACCCGCCATTATTATGACACATCAGCCGACCCGCCAATCAGAACAAAAAGAAGTAATCGCCCCAGCTGACGTCATCAACCGACCCGCCGATCAGAACATAAAGAAGTAATCGCCCCAGCTGACGTGTGACGTCATCAACCGACCCGCCAATCAGAACATAAAGAAGTAATCGCCCCAGCTGACGTCATCAACCGACCCGCCAATCAGAACTTAAAGAAGTAATCGCCCCAGCTGACGTGTGACGTCATCAACTGACCTGCCTGCCCAAAAAAGATCTCGTCGTCCACTTCCATGAGCGCCTCCAGCCCGTCGTCGTCGAGGTCGTTGAGCGGGAAACCATACAACACGTCGTTCTCGTCCCTGACGATATCTCCGTCTTCACCGTCATCATCACTATCGTCACTGTCATCGTCGAGAATGGCCTTCTCGGACAGATGGTTTGTTTCAGCGGCAAGGTGCTTTGGGTCTGCAACAGAGGCTTTTGGGAGGTTGTACCGGTCGGCGAACGTAAAGCGTGGATTGAGCGGTGAGCTCGGGACACCAGTGACGTCTGCATGTCCACCGTCGGCCTCGCAGCGAGCATGCGGACACCACGACGTCAGGACAAGGCAGACCAGCGGCAACAGGACGATCTTCGACATCATCTGGAACTTTCAGGCTGAAGACGGGCCACGTGACTGTGAAGGCAGGTGTGAGACAGAGATCAGCTGCTGTTTGAAAGTCGAGGCACTCTGGGCACACAGCACAGAAACACATCCCGCCCTTTTATATCTTTCGTCCTCTCACCCCATCACAACTGTCACGTAACACGTGACATCCGGAAGCCGGATATGTCTGGAGACAGCCACCAAAACTGCATTCTTTTGTCTTCACTCCGTTTATTCTTTAGAATGCAAGGCTGTCTTTGATTGGACGGGCCAGGGGACGGAAGGCGGAGGGTGGAGGGAGGGTGACACAATTCTTCTGCACGTTCCCGGACATCCTTGCCAGAACCTGAAAATTAGCAAGCATTGGCGAGACGACAGTTGGAATTCACTAGGCTTAAAAATAAACACATCCTGTACCACGTTGTCTGGGGTCCAAACTTCCGCAGTCAACTTACTCTCTCAATCCACTCGTGTTTCTTTTTCTCGCCTGCAATCACTTTCTTACAACTAGATGGTTCAAATGTCTCATCTCATTTTCGCCGTACTAAAACTGCTTGCTTTCTTCCTAAATGTACTGATTTATATATTTACTGATTTTTTTCTCGGTCTGATCGCTGCTTAAACTACTTCTCTTCGTCCCCCCCCCCCAACGCGCATCCACTTCCTCTTCCTCCCCTCCGTCTAGACGACACATTAAATTCTGTGGGCGGGAAAGATACGAAAAGAATACGATGACATCAGAAGAACCAGCGGGTCCCCTTCCTGAATACGTTGAACCAAAAGCGCAGCAGATGACGTGATGTTTGAAGCGAACAAACCTTCGACTAATCTGTAATATGTCCCTATATAAACTAGTGTGTAACAAATATATCCCAATATCCTATTATCTTCAACTGATATATATAGTGTGTGACAAATATATCCCAATATCCTTTGTCTTCAACTAGTGTGTAACATATATATCCCCATATCCCCATATGTCAAGGCTTTTCGCGCCCACATGCAGGCCTTGGCTGGGTTGCATGAGCGTGCATATCTCCTGTTCATTCGTAAAGGTGCACGTGAAACAGGGTGAATGGGACGTACGACTACTTTTATGACCGACAGAGCAGCTATAAATGCTCATGCCCTGGTTCTCAAAACTAGATTTGTGTAGCATCAGTAGACACAAGTGTTTTGTTGGGAAAATGTTCAGTAATCTATTTAAGGATTGTTTGAGTTTAGTGTGCGTGGCTTTTTGTGCTTTTAGACTGTAAGTCTAAAGTCTGTGCAAATGGTTTATCAATCCAGTAATAAATTTGCCGTCTGCAATGAGCAGTAAACCCGGCAGGTCATGAAATTACGACAGTGAGCGCACGGCTACGTGAAAGCCTACAAGGTCACTTGTTTTGAGGTGATGCTGTATCTGGTTTCCCTTCTGTCCCTTCGCCGCCCCACCTTCCACTTCCAAACATGAACTGCCCTGGACGACAGAAATAGTCACAGCTCTATCAGAAACAGGAACTGCGCAGCTCGCTCTTACCCGAGAAGGAACCGATGTGTACTTGTTTCGGGCTGTAAACAGCGCGTGTATTTCTCATCGCTTGACTTCCTTTTTTTTCGGTCGCATTTCCGACAGCTATTCAAGATCTCAATAGCCATGGGTATACAATATAATAATACAATGCAATAATACTTTATTTCGCACATGCACCCCCCCTCCCACAAATGACAGCGCGGCCTGTGGAAAGGAGTTGCGAAAGCGCACTGTTCTAGTTTTAAAGGGAGTCTAACCAGTGCTAACCCAATACCTGTAACGATTATGATACTTAATAAAGAACAAATGAGGACAGAGCGCTATAAATCATCGAATGATAATCCCAACAAGGTACTGGCAGCGCTAGACACACCCGTATGTTGACGTGTGCAACCAAGGAAGCCTACCGTACCCAAACACGTAGCAAAGAGAGAGTCGAAAGGAACGTCAGATCTTCTGAAAAAGATCTGCCGCCCCTTTCTTTTAAAGTCTTCACACAGCTAACCCCCGGTGTACCACGTGTGCATACAGCGAATCCCTATTTTATATCGTCAGCTCGCGTATGCTGACGACTGTTGTTCTTTATTAATTATATTGTGCACCTTGAGGATTCCATGTATTTGTCCTATGTTGTGTTTGTCTTGGATCCCATTCCCAGTCGTGAGCATACGCTTAGTGAGCGAGCTGACGATATAAAATAGGGATTCGCTGTATGCACACGTGGTACACCGGGGGTTAGTTGTGTGAAGACTAGGGTCGTTTAAAAGAAAGGGGCGGCAGATCTTTTTCAGAAGATCTGCCACGTTTCGACTCTCTCTTTGCTACGTGTTTGGGTACGGTAGGCTCCCTTGGTTATAAACGTCAACATACGGGTATGTCTAGCGCTGCCAGTACCTTATTGTTGGGATCATCATTCGATTATGATACTATTAGTTAAGAAGTTTTCAGTAGTTACAGCTGAGCCCCTGTAGTGCACAAGCGCTCCTCATCGGCGACCGAATTGTGAAACGCCTGCCTAGCTGGCAGAAACGTGCCGCGAGAGCCTCGATTTCGCTTTGATGGGTTTTTTCCGGAATGCTGATCTAGTCATACTAAGTCGTAGGTCGCATAATTATAATAAATAAAGAACAAATGAGGACAGAACGCTTAAATTAGTGAGCATGTGAGCTGTACACGGCTGTGGCAACCACTCGGGAAGCAAATGCGGCGTTAGCACACATCGTTTTCCACCAGCAGAAAGTCTTTACTGAAGGCTTTGGTTAAATTTTGTAAAGAGAACACGGCAAGACTTTGTGCAACCCACGAAGTACCAACGTATTTGTGGCCTTCACTTTACTGAAGACTCTTTCGAGTATCAACCCGGAGGCTGAAGCTACAGGCACTGGAACACAGTAGTCACATGCACACCTGTGTATGGCATTTAAAAAAACGTTAACAGCAAAACTTTGAACCTAGGTGGTTAGGCTCCCTTTAATGTGCGGGTAGATGGCCAGTTGGAGTTTGAACAATGTATAAGCCAGGAAATAATCCTGGGCCACACCAGGATTTGAACCAGCAACCTTCCACCTGCTAATCCGCAGCTCTACCACCTGACCTATTCAGGGCCTCATGCAAGTGCAAATAGCCACTAATTCTTTCCCTGCGAGTAACGTCCCTTTCGCAAGTTTCAGTAGTGTCCCCCCCCCTTCCCGCCCTCACCACTTTCAGAACACCGAAATGTCTAGATGGCGGCCAGTTCAAACCCGAAGTTACCTCGCAGTCAAGCAGTGAAGACAGGACTTAGGGTTCCAGTTGGACATATTGTAGTCAGTGGACGATGGCGAAACACTGAACTTGTGTCGGATTTACAGAGTAAGAACTAGGATAATACATCTACGTAAGAATTATACGGCCGTTGTTCTCTTTTGACTTTTGTCTCGTCGGTCATGTCTTGTTCGTTGTTGCACTTTCAAGTGTTTAAACTCGCGGAGTTCGAAATTTTTCCTGTCGACCTATCTATAGTTGTCTTGCATATTTCGAATTAGCGTTCTTTCTACCGTACCTAAATTGGTGCTTATTCAACTTATTGTTTCTTCTGCACGGATTCTGCTTATATTTTAAAAGTTTAAAAAATTCGCCGAGCAGAGAGACCAGACCATACGATTCATTTTTCAGTTCTTCTAAATGCCGTCAGGCGTCTCCCCGAACTTTAACATTAAGGGCTCAGCTCTCTATCCAGAGGGCTACCCTTGCACAATATTTATGTACTCTACCCATACTGATTTAGAATTTAGAGAGTGTTTCTTATGTGATGCAACAGCATCAGATCTATGCATGGTACATACGATACAGATCGCAAAGTTCCTTAATTTTATGCCATTTTTGTGGTACAGCTGCTGCCCATGTTTGAAAATAAAGTAGGGTGTTTCATGTTTAAAACAGTCATTTGAATTCGTACATTTGTATTTCAGTGGTACTTTATAGGACTTAACATGGTTATATGTCTGTGACAGGACAAAGATCTGCAAGAATCTATGGCTTTTCTCCTTTGTTTCTAAGCAACAGGCACAGTGTTGACAAAAATGAACTGTCAAGCTACATTAAACAACACAGACTATCAACAGTTTGGGGGCATTACCCCTTTTTCAGGACAACACAGACACAGAGACAAGTACAGATAGAGATAAAAAAAACCCAGATGAAAACAATAAAAAGGAACTTAGCTGAGTGAGGTGTGGTGAGATGAAGAAGGTCGTTCATCATGAGATGACAATGCTGAGACAGGATAGACTTCATGTAAGGTAGCTAGCATGGGGGTCATGCACACAGCCAATCAGATCATGACCTTCCTTTGCAGTTGTAACCAATCGCATGGTGGGTAGCCAGGGAGGAAAAAGGGGGGTGGGTGGTGGAAATCAGTTACAGAGGGGGTTACTGAAGGAAAAAATACAGTTAAAATGGAGAGAGATAGACTATTTTAACTGTATTTTTCTAACCCTCTCTGTAACTTGCCTCCACGCACCCTACCCCCACTCCACCTCACAGCCCCCACCCCCTCACCCCATTCTCTTCCTGGTACCGACCATGAGATTGGCTACAACTGCAGAGGAAGGTCATGATCTGATTGGCTATATGCATGACCTCCCTCGCTAGCTACCTTATTTGAAGTCTATCCTGTCCCAGCATTGTCATCCCACGATGTACAAGTCTCTTAACCTCGCCTCAATCAGCTAATTAAGTGCCTTTTTTGCCTTCATCTCTTTTTTTCATCTCTGTCTTTTCTTGTCTCTGTCTGTGTTTGTGTTGTCCTGACAAAGGAGTAATAGCCCCAAAACTGTTGACTGTCTGTGTTGTTTAGTTCCTTTTAGTTAACTTAGGTTTATTTCCAAGTGGCAGTCACATGTTCCTTTTTATTTTTATTTATGGACTGTGTTCTCAATGTCTTACCATTCTTCTTCAAGAAACCATTTTGTGCTTTCGCAGAGAGCATTCAGGTTCACTTTGAGGACAGTCTTGGAGTTGTGGATTTTCATCCGTCTTCTAGCGTTGGGGTGATTTATGTATCTCAGGCAGATCTGGTTTGTGGTATGGCTTATAGGCGCAAGTGTGCAAAGCTTCGCGTTGTAAGTTGGACTTTGAATGCTTGATGATATTGTTCCTACTATGTCAAGTATTTTCTAAGTATATTTATTGTTGATTGCCACTGATATTTGTCATTAGGGTCAGAATGAAATTAGGGAATTTGCATTTGCCTTGTTTTGTCAGGAAGCAAACTGAACTCACCGAAAGTTTTATTCACGCATAAGACTGGCTTGGACAGACCTGACCATGCAGTCCGCAGATTTCGAGATTTTATTTTTGCATTTCCAGCTTCTTTATTATTATCGGCTTGTAAAGTTGCAGCACATTCAAAGATTGTAATGATTTTAAAATTAAACTGACAAATTAAAGATTCATTTATTGTTCAGGTCAACAGTGTACGTGGGATTGTTCTGGTAGAGAGGGCACCGGCAAGTGACCAGTTTTTCAAAGATGTCCAGACGTTCTGTGGGCTGGAAATGGGGCTTTGCGTTGTACCTGTGTATGGTGTGACACAGGCGGCAGGCTTTTTAGTGCAATTAGTAAGAACAAATTTTTGAAACAGTCATTTGCAGAAATGCTTCACATGTTCTTTGTCACAAAATTTGCTTTCTACGTGTTTGATTTCCATTTTGTTGTCAACTGAATTGTTCATGGAAATTGTTTATCAGATATCTAATTAGTAATTTATTGTTACATTAACTGTCACAAAAGTTGCATAAACATATGTTTGTACTTGCCAGAGTATGGCATACTCAATGTTTATCAATTACAGGAATATGCAGAGGGAAAACTGAAAAGTGTTTTGCATTAATGTTATTTATTACAGGTATGTGCTAAGAAATAAGGGAACATATTTATAATTAGCATTGCATCATGTTTATGAGGTACATGCTGAAGGAAAAATAGAAGTAAACATGTTCAAGAAACCTACACAACAACCAAACATAGATGGCGCTGTTCTAGCCACTCTACAGACTGTGCCAACACTGGGAGAAGTCAAAGGTCGGCAGCTTTTAGCCAAGTTCAAAAGTAAGACACTTCCACAGTCACTGAACAGTGTGTGAACAAGTTTTGAGTGAGTGAACAGGTTTTGAGTGCGTGAACAGGTTTTGAGTGTGTAAACAGGTTTTGAGTGTGTGAACAGGTTTTGAGTGCGTTAACAGGTTTTGAGTGCGTGAACAGGTTTTGAGTGCGTGAACAGGTTTTGAGTGTGTAAACAGGTTTTGAGTGTGTGAACAGGTTTTGAGTGTGTTAACAGGTTTTGAGTGTGTGAACAGGTTTTGAGTGCGTAAACAGGTTTTGAGTGTGTAAACAGGTTTTGAAGATGACCAATGAACGAAATCAACAATTAGCATACAAAATTATTTTAAAAGAAACATTTACTGATGTTTACAAATTTCATGTATTTTGCACCTGGTTGTGATACAGGAAACCATCAGATTGAAAGGCTACTGATACAACTTTTATAATAACTTCCTCAAGTAATTAGGAAAAAAATAAGTTATTGAAGATATTCCTCCCCTGAACCCAGCTTTTAAAAAATCTCTTAGAGCTAGAAAATGCTTGTGACATTTCTACCCAGTAAGCTGGTGATCAATATAAGCATCAGAGCATCTGTTGACATGATATATATATATATACAAATCTTCTGCTCTAGGTATTCATGGCATTGGCTGTGCAAGTTTACAGGTAAGCATATAATAATTATATTTATAGGGATTAGTTTTGTTTGATCTTTTAAGATTACTTGGTGATTTTTCTGTCAGAAGGATTTTTTAAATCTACTCAGAGCATATATCAATATGTAAATTTTTTATTTTATATTTGCATAGGAGCTGTCTGCTGTTGTTGGACAAGCTTCTGCTCAAAATATTAGACAATTCTTTCATGGTAAGGTGTAGCACTTGTTAAGTATTACAAGGAATTTAAGTTTTTATTGTAACGTTTTATCAATTTATGATTAGGTCAGGCATGTATAGTGATAGATCTTGGATATTCCTGTAACGTAAGCATAATTTGTACATTCTCAGATTAATATCTAGATGGGAAAAAACTCCCTGGAAGTAAAATTGTTTCAGAAAATGGTGTAATTTACATGAAAGACTGATGTTCAGTGACACCACATTTATTTGATAGAACTTCCTCTGAGGTTAACTTTTGACATTTATATATTTTATATAATAATATGAAGACAGCCATAAGGACATGACGAAACAGAACCTTCACAGTACATGTATAGAAGCCAGGAATAAACTTTTCATTTATACATTCCAGTAAATCTATTATGTATGACCCTCTGAATAGTTCTGAGGAAAGCTGAATATCCCTTTGCTAATTCTGTACTTGAAAATATATGTATTTCACAGCAGATTTTAATAAATTTCAAAAATCAGTTGCTTGTATTAAGTGAAATTTTTTGTACAATGCTACAATACCACAGAGCCTGTGAGTGTAACTTGTAAGCTGTACACTTATTGCAGGCCTATACAGCAAACAATTACGTGTTATGTACACCCAAGAAGAAGCATCCGGTGGAATCCGTTTATCACGAGATGCTGTGGATGGGAGGAATCACCTCGTAGTAACCACATCTCCTGCTAAGACAATAAGGGCTGATTTACATGTTTCCAAGTTCCAATGGGACCTTGAAAAGCATTTCACAGTATCAACTCGGACACTTGTAAATCGGCCAAAGTCTAAATCCGTGCCTATCGATCTCTTAAATATTAGAAGACCCTGCTAGAAGATTGTGCTTTGTACATACTTTACTGACTTAATCTAGTAACTTTAAATTTTAAATGAGTTCGTGAGGAAAGAACCAATCATACCAAACCATAACACTTGACATGTATGCATTATGACATATGAAATACAGCCAAGATGGTGAAGCCATGTTTATTATTATCGATCTCCAATCAACACTGTAGGCTGTCTGAGAATACAAGTGAAATCACAGGAAAACATTTGCTGAGAAACAAGTGCGTGATTCTTATTATGCCAATCAGAATCTGCATCCTTATACAGTATACTGAAGCTACAATAAAAACGACGTGTGCCTTTCAGTACATTTACCGGAAACAAATGTTTGAGCCATGATCTAAGGGTTAGAAGTCACAGTGCATTTCACAAACAAATCAATGCACAGAACACAAGGTCACGAGGAAGAACCAATGAGACGAGAGAATAGAATAAAAAATCTCCATTACTGTAGGCCTAGTATTGCTGTGTTAGTGTGTGGTGCGAGTGCGTTGGTTTAACTATTCTCCAGCAGAAGCTCATTTCCGTTTATCTCTCTTGGTCTTGTGGTAACCAGGTCAGCTTTGGAGCATTCTGGTTATTTGGGGTGTGAAAATGATAACTCCAACAAGAAGTACTGGCAGCGCTCAACATAACCGTATGCATACGTATGTGGCCAAGGGAGCTTACCATACCCAAACACGTAGCAAAGAGAGGGCCGAAAGAAAGGAACTTGGCAGATCCTCAAAAAGGTCTGCCATCCCTTTCTTTGCGCTATTCTTCACACAGCTAACCCTCGGTGCACGTGTGCATACAGAGAATCCTTGTTAATGAAGTCAGCCCGCTCACTAAGCGAGTGCTAAACTACCTCGTTACATCCAGTTTCTCATTATATCCACTCTCATAGGCGATTAAAATTTATTGATAAATAGAAGAGTCTTGGTCGGAAAGTCAAAACTGTCTTGTGATAGCCGATGTCTCATGGTATCAGATCTCGCCGTAAGAGGGTTCCACAGTAAATGTTATCTTCATATTATGTGCCTTTTCAAGTCCACACATTTTTGTGATTTACAGATGTAGATTATAAAAGTTTTCAGCATTATGATCATGTCTGATTTTTTTATTTTCAGGATCTGCAGAATAAGATGGAGAACTAGAAAGAAAGATGGTATCTGGTGAATCCAAGTTATCAAAATGACAATTCTAGTTATTCATGCTTATAGTCAAAATGAAGTGCAATTATACTGTGCCCATCTAAGAAGACCTGCAGTTCTGAGTGGGTGTTTAGCGCTTCATTTTATTGTACTGTAAAGCTTCTGGCAAGATCTGCTGAATGTGTTCAGTCACAAGGCAAGGGGAACAGGTGAAGCCAACCTGTACACAGTCACCTGACATTTATAAGCATCTCCACTCACAGAGTAACTAGAACGGGCTTTAGTAAACTACACATCATTTGTAATTCTTATTTGTATTGCACCTCTGTTGCTATGTTGCTGTTTCTGTGATATTTTGACTGTACCCTTTATGTTAATTGTAAGAAAATAAACTGCAATTTTGACATTTTTAAAAATTACTGTTGATGAATAATCACTATTACATTGTGGTGGTTCACATGTAAAGAAATGGCAGTTCTAATGTTGGAAAATGTAGACTGTCAGTCTGTTTACTCACTGGGTGTGATGCATGAGAATGGGTTGCATTAGTCTCAGGGCTGGCTGAGGGGCTTCAAGAGTTGGATTGCTGGAGTTCTCATTCCTTTACAGCTCTTCACCAAGAATGTTTTCATATGCTACCCTAACCGTACAGCACTGTGACTGTTGTCGGTACCAGGCCAAATACCGAAATACTCAAATAGCGTCCACGGTTAGCATTGGAAATGTCTGTGACTGGCAGCAAGATTACAAGGCAAGCTGTGGTACTGCAGTATGCCAATTGTCCTTACAACAATAGTACCTCCCAACAGCAATTTTTCTTGTCACTTGCTTTTACCATCTGTTGTTGATCGGTGCAGTATAGCCACAAATTTATCATCTTCCGATCAACTTCTCTTTAGTGTTATACAGTCGGTGTATTCAGGAAGGATTCACTAGTAAAGTTTTTACAGTATTAGCGGAGATCGGTAACTCGCCCTTGTTTTTCTAACATTCTGTGGGTTCAATTAATGAATTTAAATTTAACGTTCTCTGCTTTTTCCTTTCACTCATTATGCCACAGAAAAATCCATACGGTTGAAGGGACTCAAGGGGAGCAACTACAAATGCACGCAATAACGGAAGTTAATGGCAAGCCGCTTATGTCGTGTGATGCCGCATAATCATGGATAGATCTAGGAGTACGGTAATGAAGTAGACATTCTTTCGTGATAAACAGCAAGACCGTCCTATCGCCTTAAAATGGCGACGAGAAGTCTGACAGAGGTGTTTATCTTGATGAGGAATAATGCTCTTCAAAGCCGACACATTTTTTCGGAGCAGGTAACGAGGAGCACTAGCTTAGTTTTCTGCACCATTTTCATCAATCATTGTCATCCCTATTCGTGGCATAAGTAATTACATTTTACAAGCTTATCATAAGAAGCAAATGTTCACATACAACAGTACTGAGATGTAAAACAAAATAACCAGAGCCAGTTTTGGTTTACAGTCGCTGGAATAATTAGTTGGAGATGGAACATTTTTGTTTACAATATGGATTGTTTTCACAGCAGTAGATCTAACGCTAAATCAGTATACTAATAGGACAACAATGCCGAATGCGTCAATTATAGAAGCTTAACGCACTTTCAGAGGAGTGTTATAATATGCACGTCACTGACAGTAGAAAACCTTACCACTCATTAACAGCACTGGAGGAACGAACTGCAGCAGAGGCAGATTCAGATTGTGTCCACCCTTACTCACCCCTTAACCAACCCCGTTCTTTTGAACAACTATAGTATCCGTCCACCCCCACTGATGTTGACGGGTACTTGTGCAAATTTATCGAGGGACTTAAGTTTTAACTTAATTTACTGCTAGTCACTAATATTTACCATACAGGCTTCATTCATATGAAATAGATTCTAAGCAAAGAGTTGACGAACTGAATTATTAAACTTAATATATACAACAGAAAAATGAAGTGTGCTTTATGTAGGTAGGTTGGTAATTTTAAGACAGTGCTTTTATATTCAGTGATTTAGCACTGTTACTAACCTGTGCCAGACTGATAGTTGCATTAAGATGGCCAGTGTGGAGAGGTGGTTTAATGTTAGGGTGATAGGGGAATGGAGTCTGACCAACATTTTAACTCTAGGACATAATTTTTGGCCATATCTGGATTCAAACCACATACAGCTTATTGTTCAAATAGCTAAACATAATGCACATTGGTACACAATGCAAATTCTGTTGCAATTTTGCTTCGATGCAGTTAGTAGCACATAACTCAAGGGGGATTGACTGGCAGAAAAACCACTCTACCGCCAACTAAGGTACACCGCCTAACCCCAAACTACCAGACTCATAAATCAATCTCGAAGAAGAGTCGTTTCTAGAAGAAAGGCGTGGGACTGGTCCAGAATCCACAGATAAAAGAAAAGTGCAGATATCAGAAAGAGATGAAAGGAAATGGATAGAAAAGTGTAACCAGCGAATAGCTCAACAGATACAGGCAGAGGGCAGGACATCAGCAACCCCAGCCTCCCTTTAGTGGGCAGACATTGGCAGTTGTGGCAGGAAAGAAAGAAAACAATAAGAGTATAAGTTATACTTTATCGAGAAGGAGACAGATATAAACAGAAAGGGAGAGGGTAAGCCAAACTTGGTATTTTTTAAATCAGTTTGTTCATGGAGTACAAGAATTTGTGGCATCAACTTTCATGAACCCATAGAATGATGGACGAGGAGAAACTGACTTCCTTAAGTTTTAACTTGATTCTTCTGTCTGTTGTGTGGTCAGAAACACAAAATGCTGGGCTGGATGAGTTTTTGAAAATCTGGATTGAGGTCTGGAAAAAGTCATGGAAATTTTTAGAACAAACTTGTATGAACCCTGTATATGAACATGTTTTCATTTAATGTGCATTTTGAGTTTTGTTGGTAAGCATTGTTCACTGTTTCTCAGACGGCAGATGATCGCACTTCGCTGATGGCTAGTGCTCAGGTGGACCCAGAACTGGGGCTGGCTTCGGCAAGAGCAATGTCTCTTCCTCCAGACTGGATTGACAAGGTCACAGAAATCCAATATGATTTCACAAAAATAAAAGAGAAAAGTAAGTTATTTAAACATCTTTCTGTTGACAGGTTTAATGATTGATCACGACACTTCTACAAGTCCTAGAGTGCCAGACCACTCTTATTATGCAGTGAACATGTATACAGAAATGGTGTATGTTTTATTCAGTATAGTGTAATGTGCATATCTGGCTTAGTCTAAAGTAAAGCATGCATGCACTGTACATGTGTGCAGAAATGGTGTATGTTTTATTCCATATGCTGTAATGTGCAGATCTGGCTTACTCATCTAAAATAAAGCATGCATACACTGTGCACTATTAGTCATAATCACATGGGATTAAAGTGGGGATTTCCCCAGCCAGTGATATGAATATACTGTTAAAATTGTAATTGTTAATGTACAGTTCTGAGGACTTCTCCTCAGACTGAGATCTGATATTTTTCCAACTTTATAATAAAATGTCTAGATGGACAGTAAAATTTAAGCAAACTTGGTCTGTAGGCCAGTGTGAATACATATCAGCAGTTCATGTTTAACTCCTTAAAGTACTCCAACATAGGTACTGGCAACGCTCAAACATAGCCGTATGCAGACGTATGTGCCCAAGGGAGCTTACCGTACCCAAACACTTAGCAAAGAGAGGGCCGAAAGAAAGGAACTTGGCAGATCCTCAAAAGTACTCCAAACTTAGTTGCAGTGTGCAGTAAACTTACGAAAACAAAAACTTGATCTTCAGGCCAGTGTTAACACATAGCATGCAATAAACTACTGAAGACACAAACTTGGTCTATAGGCCAGTGTTTACAAATATCAACAGTTCAGGTTTAACTCGTTAAAGCAGAGCTCCTGATAACGCACAATGGGGGTTATTTACGCACAAAAATTTAAGAATGATGCAGAGATTTGCAGGTTGACTTGTACTTTTTTTTACAAAGTGACCCTAGGATTTCAGGCTAGAGGGTCATTTTGACCCTTGGTTTTAAAACATTCCAGAAGCACTGTTATAGTGTAGCATGCAGTAAACTACTCCAGACAAAATGTGGTCTGTAGCCAGTGTTAACACACATCAACAGTTCATGTTTTACTCCTTAAAGTGCAGAGTGCAGTAAACTACTTCAGACAAAACGTGGTCTCTAGCCAGTGTAAACACACATAAACAGTTCATGTTTTACTCCTTAAAGTGTAGCGTGCAGTAAACAACTGGAGAAAAAGTGATGTGATGCTGTGTCTTATCCTGAACTGCAGTGAAAGAACTGTCTGCTCTACATGACAAACACCTGCATCGGCCCACACTAGACGACAGCCTGGATGAGGAGCATGCCATTGAGATACAGACCCAGCAGATTACGCAGGTAAACCACTGCTGGGGGAGGGGAGCTTCATGGGAGAGGGTAGGGGGGCAAAAGGCTGTTACTGTGCTGAGCAGTGGTAGGCCCAAATGACTTGCACCCTGTGCTTGACTAATCTGAAGCCCGCATGACTTGCACCCCTTTCTACTGCTGTAGACTATTTTTAGCTGTTGTAGGTGCACATGACTTGCACTCTGTGTTGTGCTAATTCCAGCAGTGGGAGCCCCACATGACTTGCACCCTGTAGTAGAATAGTGGATGAAGCAGTTCCACATATTTTATTTGCTGCTTAACTAAATAGCTCATTAGTTGAGACATAGCATGCAAAACGTTATAGCAAAGATCAGGTGTAGTGTTGCATCACTGCTGGTTATGAGCATTTGCAAGTTGAAAATACACAAATAAGTTTTAATAATATAATATACAAATAATATTTAATTACAAGGATGCTCAACATAACCGTATGCAGACGAATGACGTTATAAAGAAAGGGATGGCAGATCTTTCTTTGAGGATCTGCCAAGTTCCTTTCTTTCAACCCTCTCTTTGCTACGTGTTTGGGTACGGTAAGCTCCCTTGGTCGCATGCGTCTGCATACGGTTATGTTGAGCGCTGCCAGTACTTCCTGTTGGAGTGATGATAATTTGATAATTTAACGCTTGGTCCTCACTTGTTCTTTATTAACTAGATCTGCCTCATATTTCAGTTGTTGCTAAGATATATTCTCTAGTCGGAATCTGGCTGGCAGAAGTCATGTGATTATCCAGAGCAGTAAAAGTACTGTTTGGCTACTTTCCATTAATCTTCACAAGTTTTAAGAAGACAGGATTAATTTTACTGCCCAAAGGACATATATAAGAACTGAACTGTAGTTAACCCAGAATTGTGTAAGATCTGCTATAACTTTCTTGCAAATTTTATCCTCCGGTTTAATGTATATATATATATAGAGAGAGAGAGAGGAGCTTTTCGCAACAGGATTTTGGAGGTTTTGGGGTTGGAGTGGGAGAGCGGCTTTTCAACAAAGTGACCCACGACATGGAACGCGCCTTTATATTTCTACACAAGGAGAAAAAATAACCTAACACTTAGACCCTCACAGTAACAGAATTCATCTTCACATCCTCAGAAGTCGGTTTCTTCACAACGCCAAACCCAACTGACATTACACTTGTCAGAGGGCGTTTCCACAACATTGAATGTGCAACTGATATGTACCACTGAACAAAAATAAAACAACTTAGTAATAAATGGTTGTAATCACAAGCTTCTTCCCATATAGCTAGGCTTACTGCACTCCCATATAGCTACACTCACTGCATATATCTACGCTCACTGCACTCCCACATAGCTACGCTCGCTGCACTCCCACATAGCTATGCTCGCTGCACTCCCACATAGCTACGCTCGCTGCACTCCCACATAGCTATGCTCGCTGCACTAGTGATAACCATTTAGTGTTTCTCGCTGTACTTGCGATTGCCTAAGCAGCTTTTCACTTGCCCACTAGGCGATCCGTAGATGGCAGTTGATAACAGCTGTCATTATCCAGAGGCAAGAGTGATTCTCTGTCCTTCGACAGAAGAAGCGTAGAAAATCTACTCTCCAGTAGAAGCTATGCAACTGCTCAACAGTAGAATGAAAGAACACCAATGGCTCAACAGCATGTAACTGTTACTGCACAGCCTGAGTGGCAAGTGAAGGGTCCTATAGAATGCTCAAAAGCTTCTGTGCTGTTCAATGGTCAAAACCAATGAACTCAAACATAATATTGTGACATAAAAGAGAAGGGCTATGTAAAAATCTTGGACGTAAAATTACGTCTCAGCATGCACTGTCGTTCGTTCTGCGCCAAGAGAATGGCGTGCTGTATATACAAAACAACGAAGGGTGTAAGTATACCTGATAAGCTACAGCCTATTCCATTGGGGGTGCATGTAATGGCATAGATATAGTAGTCATTGACAATATTTATAGACCTTCTAAGGAAGTCTTTGAAATTGAGAGAATATAATTGGATGAGTCTGCTTATGGTACAATATGTTCTGCAGTTAAACTGCCCTTTAGTTTTTTGCACTTTCACAGATTTTTGTTTCCACATTCCATCATGTTACAGATGTTTTCCCACTGTCAGCGACTTGTTCAGCAGATCCGAGCTCGAAGCATGCAGGGCAGACAACTTGAACAGAAACTGGCACAAAATATTGTTGCTTCTCTAGCACGCTCACTTCAGGAAATGTCTATAAATTTTCGGCGGAGTCAGTCTGCCTACCTGAAAAGTAAGGAATCGGTCCTGTGTACAGAAAAAGATATGTTTGGAGCAAATATGCAAGTTAAGTTTAGTTACATGTTCATTCTTGATTTAGTGCTTAGCTGTATTCCCAGAACAAAAGTAAAAGTAAACTGACTACAAGATGTGATGCAAACTTTAAATGTTGATACTTGAATGGCAGAGCTCAAGAGCCGAGAGGAAAGATCCCAGCAGTACTTTGGCACTCACCTGGGGCCAGACACAGGGCCACTGCTGGACGGGATAGCTGGCGATGATCTTACATACGACAAGGTGTTGTGTCCGTTATGTCTTGTGTGACTTGGAGCAGATTCTGGTTTGCTGTAAGGCAATTAATTTGTAAAAATGACCTCCAAGGTGTAACAGTGTTTTCTTTCGTGTTAGCCCTACTGCAGCTGTGAAACAGGTTAATGTAGTTTTTTGTGTGCAGTGCACTGATCGCTTTCAACATTGGGTTTCACATGGTCTTTAGGTCGAGGTGGAGAGTGGTGAACACTGTTGTTGCAGAAAAGTTACTTAAACATTGCCATTTGTAAAGTGCCATGGGCATCGACAAACGATCAGACAACCCCTGTGAATGATACAGGGATGCACGTGGGCATGAGTCTGTTTGTACATTTAATTAAACAAGATACATTTCTGTTGCAGGGATTCACTTCTGCTCAGATGCAGATGGTTGAGGATAACACAGCTGTTGTGCATCATCGGGAGCAGGAGATCGCCAGGATTGTGCGCTCAATCCAGGACCTGAACGATATCTTCAAGGACGTGGCTTCCATGATTGTTGATCAGGTGCCTTTCTTGTTGTCATGGTTTTGGGAGGGGGCTGGGGCGTGGGTTGGGTTTGTCTTTTATGTGCGCATGCATGCACGTTTGTGAGAGAGAATGGGAGTGGGATGTGTACACACATGCTCCGTGTTCATCCAACTTTCTTTTTGGTCCAGGGCACCATCTTGGACCGGATTGACTACAACCTGGAGCATGCCACAGTGCAGGTGGAAAAGGGACTGCAGCAGCTGCAGAAAGCTGAAAAGTACCAGAAGAAAAACCGCAAGATGCTCATCATCATGATCCTTGCACTAGTCGTCGTCATTCTAATCATTGTGCTTATAGCTGTCAAAAGCTAGTGCAGGCTTCGATGTGCCACAAGACTTGAGTGGAATAATACATTGAAGTCAGTGTTAGCAAGGAATGGAGGAAGCCATGGAGGGATGCTGGAGTTTCCACAAGATGATCATTACTGAGGGCTGGTCAGTGATCTGTGATGTCCATGATCTGTGATGTCAGTGATTTGTGACAGTGATCTGTGGCATCTGTGACAGTGATCTGTGGCATCAGTGCATCTGTGACAGTGATCTGTGATGTCAGTGATTTGTGACATCAGTGCATCTGTAGTGGCCATGTGGCAGATATTTGACATGCTGTCAACATGTCCGCCTCAGTCCCAAAATGCTGTTAAAGAACTGGAGATGGTGTGGTGTTGGTAAATCTGATCAAACAGGCCAGCGTGGTCCAAACAAATGACACACATGCTATTAATAGAAAAAATGTTGGTGCCAAACATTCCCATCAAAGAACTAGTTTCCAAACATGGCTTTTGATGATGCGGGCTTTGACTGCAGGATGTAGTGGCTGTCAGACAAAGCTGAAGTCATCTGCAGGGAAGACTTGTTGGGGACAGTTCCTGGTGTAATATTCAGTCCTTATAGTTTTTTTATTTCATTCATTATTTATTTGTCACATTGTAGCAATGAAGAGGTAGCCAATCCTGCCTCTGGTGGAGACTAAATGAATGTCTTGGGGAATCCTTTTTGGAAGCAGGAGCAGGTTATTAGTTTAGAGAGCTCGTACTGGGGTCTTCGTCTAGGATTCTGGGTTTTAAATTGAAAATGGTTGGTTTGCTTGGCCATGGTATCAGAACTGACAGTGTTAGTGTCTTGCCAGTTTCTAGTTTAAACGTGGGAGTTCAGGAAATATAGTTGAGTTTTAGTTATAGTGACCTTATATGCTACTGTTTATTAGCTATGATGAGACTAGCTTATGAGAAAAGCTTCAAACTTGTGTTGAACAATTTGCAATGATGTTACCAAAGCAACACCTGTTGTAGGGCAAACACCCAGAACTTACTGATGTAGCAAGGCGTTGTTTCTTCCCTTTGACAAACTTCCCTGAATGGAAAGGCCAGTTGTATGGGTCTACCTGTGGGAAGTGTGAAACACCTGTGCTGATGTCAGACAACTGTGTTCCAAATGTGAGGCTTGATTGTTGCCAAATGGCAGTTGCCTATTGACAAGATTGTTGACTTTTTTTTTGTTGTTATATTTTAGTTGAATGTTCCATTGGTTTATACTGACTAGTGTAAAGGGACACTGACTTGTGTAAAGGGACACTGTCTGTGTGCAATACTCCTGCTTGTAAAGGTCAGCAGGTGGAAGACTTGATGAAGAAAGTGTGCAAAGACTTAAAGACTGTGGAGGTTTGACACAACCTAAAAGTAATTCGTTATTTTTTTTTCCCAAGCACCGTGTTGGTAGTCAGACATAAGCTTCACAGCTTCAGTGTAGGCCCATCAGAATCCATTTGACATATCTGTGGTGCATGTTCATTGCTGAACCATTTTATGCCACTCGTCTGCAGATCATTCTGCATCTTTGTGTCATAAATTAAGTGTTCTTTCAGTGGTAAATTAAAATGGTGTTTTCTATTTACCAAATATCTTTCAGCATTTCCCGTTTCATATCCATTATTACAAAACTATAGGCAAATAGGTCTAAGGCGTATGACTGATGTGACAAAATCCCTGTATAGGACTAAGGTGTATGACTCATGTGACAAAATCCCTGTATAGGTGTAAGGCATATGACTCGTGTGACAAAATCCCTGTATAGGACTAAGGTGTATGACTCATGTGACAAAATCCCTGTATAGGTGTAAGCCGTATGACTCGTGTGACAAAATCCCTGTATAGGTGTAAGGCGTATGACTCGTGTGACAAAATCCCTGTATAGGACTAAGGTGTATGACTCATGTGACAAAATCCCTGTATAGGACTAAGGTGTATGACTCGTGTGACAAAATCCCTGTATAGGACTAAGGTGTATGACTCATGTGACAAATCCCTGTATAGGACTAAGGTGTATGACTCATGTGACAAAATCCCTGTATAGGTGTAAGCCGTATGACTCGTGTGACAAAATCCTTGTATAGGTGTAAGGTGTATGACTCATGTGACAAAATCCCTGTATAGGACTAAGGTGTATGACTCATGTGACAAAATCCCTGTATAGGACTAAGGTGTATGACTCATGTGACAAATCCCTGTATAGGACTAAGGTGTATGACTCATGTGACAAAATCCCTGTAATCTGTCTTGCTGTCAGTCTTGAGTCAGCTGCTTTGTCCTGGAGCAGAAATCTTGAAATCATAAAATGTTCTTCTAGGACACGCATACATTTTATCTTTGTTGTTAAGTGCTTATGATCAGGGAACACACTATTAAATGGTTTGATTGCAAAGAACTATGGCTTGAACTCTCGTAATCTATTAGTGGGATGTGTGTTAAAACATTGTAAATATTTACAGTAAGTGTTTTTCGTATACTTTAGATTAAGCAAATCCGATGTGTAATGCTAAGAATTGTATACTTCAGACTGTGATATCTGTAGTTTTAAAAAAGTCCTAAAATGATGCATTTTATCAGATAACATTTGGGGTTTTAATTTAGAAGAATTGCATGTACGCTGTAGTATTAAAAGGTGTGGAAAACAGATTCTGCTTCAGTCATCTTCCACATGTATCGATGTTACGAAGCGATTTTTGATTGGTTTGATTCACAGTACTGCACTAGGTTGGGGACCACCAAGATTCGCATGAAGTGGAGTAGAAATAGGCTTGTCGTGAGTATTGTAGTCAGTCCCAAGTGAATGTGTGGGTCAGGGAGTCGCAAGTCTCGTTATTGACATCTAGTGAGGTAAGCTTTGGTCACTTTCAAGTCTCCTAGCTTTACAACTTGTAGTTTGAAATGGAAATCAATTGCTTTCATGATCTTATTCCTTTGATTGTCTCCCCTTGCTATTTCTCCTTGGAGGTATTCAGCCTTCCACCGCGACTCCCTACAATGAACATTATTTCTTTCTCTCCTTGCTTTTCCTCTTCCTTTTGATTGAGAGAGAGATTGAGAGTCACATTGAATCTGCAGCATGAGGACAATGTCTTTTTTTTTTTTTGGTGTGTCCTTATTTTCTGTATTTCGAATAGAGTGATTGACTTGCTGTTGTGTGGTGTAACGTGGTACTGAATACAACAGTGGACTCAAACTTGAATTGTTAATTTTCTGTGCTTGCTTGATAGATGTCTGAAGCACCTGGCCTTCCACCCAACAAACTGGAGAGCCTGCCAGGATCAACAGATTGTTATGAGCAGGCTTTCCAGAGTATGTGGAAGGTCAAGTAGCCGTAAACAGGCTTGTGAGTATCGCAGTCAGTCTTGAGTGAATGTGTGGGCCAGGCAGTAGCAGTGCAAAGTAACAGGTTCCCATTTCAAACTACAATTTGTAAAGCTAGGAGACTTGAAAGTTACCAAAGCTTACCTCACGAGATATCAATAACGAGACTTGTGACTCCCTGACCCACACATTCACGTGGGACTGACTACAATACTCACGACAAGCCTATTTCTACTCCACTTCATGCGAATCTTGGTGGTCCCCAACCTAGTGCAGTTTTGTGAGCAAAACCAAAAATCACTTCATAGCACTTAGTAAGAACAGTGAGGAGATTTAAACACAAATACCAAACAACCTGGTGCAGCCATCACATTGTTGTATCTAAATCTGTTCCATTTCCAAGTCATTTAAAACAGAATTATGTAAAATTCTACATGAGGAATCATAAATACTATGATTTGGCGATGTCAACTGACATGATAAATGGCTTTTGGAGATATTAAGAGTGAAGGTAGATTCAGCGGATGGGTTGTTGGGCTGTGAGATTCATATAGCTCAGAGCTGTTTTTACTGCCTGGTAAGGGCTTCCTCTTTTGCATTCTTAGTTCTGGAGTTTACCATGCATCAACCCTGTGTTGATGAATGTTTGGGTTGGGATATGACAGCACTGTGATCAGATCCATGTGTGTTGGTTAGAAAATATATTACTAGGAAGCAGCTGTTGAGTTGGGCTTAGTGCATATAATTTATGTCTTATTGTTTTCATGATGCTTCATCTAGGCCAAACTAAACTAACATTTAAGGATCTGGAATTTTGAAAAATTATCAGAAATTGTGGCAAGGCTGACTTCTGCAATAATAAAAATTAAGGCATGAAGTTAACAGTTTAATTGGAAGTTACAATCAAAATGGACTTTGATTTGAAAGAAAAGAATCTGAGGCTATGCTTGTGTCTGAGCAAAATTACCTAATTCTAATGTGATGAAAATGGGGGTGCCCACAAAATCTCGGTGTAGTGTGTATTGAGGTTTGCATACATGCTTTACTCAGTTTCTGTGAATTTCTTATGATAGAGTTTGGAATGATGAGCAAATGTATCTTGAAACATTCCAGTTGCACCAAAAAAAGTCACAACAGACAGCAGTTTAATATGGCAGTATTGCGTAGTACCCTTTGTGCTCCTGAAAAGACGCATGAATGTTACATCTTTTGGCTTTTGCTGACCCTCCACAGAAATTAATAGAAAGTTCATGACATGATTTTCCTTTGGCGTGGACTTGTGAAAATTGCTTTTAGTTGTAGTCAGTGATTTGTGCACATTGGCATGGACGTCAGCTTTTCTAACATAAATATAGCAAAGCTCTGATTAAATTGGGTTTTCAGCAAAATGTATGTAGTTTACTGATTGTACCAGTAGATGAGTGGCCTAAATCTTCCTTTCATGTTCCTTTCATTCCTCCTTAAATGCTTGGGGATTTGTTTAATATCATTTTGTTGCAGCATATCTACATCTGCAATCAGGAACTGAACAAAATCTCATTGTAAACTACCTTTGTGTTCTTTTGGTCTGAAATAACTACTGGGGCAACTTATATTGTTATACCATTTGTGTACACACATAGACACAAAATTATGTTTATTACCACAAACGTAAGATTTATAACAATATGAAACTGGGACGCTGATGTAATCCAGATGATGACAATTAAGATGTTTTTGGCAAAGTGCTTCCACCTGTCGGTGCTTTTAAAGTATGGGTAACACCACCATTTATCAGTTGGTACTTGTGTGACTCTAGACTTGTAGTGCTGCGGTGCTTAGTCTGCTGGAAGTACAGTACAGGTGGACAGGCGTGAAGAACGACTGAAAATTTGAAATTTAATGAGTGATGAAAGAATTCTTCAGAAAGCATTGCAAATAGATCTGAGTGCATTACATTGGGAAAAAATGTATTTTGAGAATGAAAAATCAACTGGGAATCAGGGCGGGATTGCTAATGCCACTTTTTGTTTGTGGCCGTGGGATTGAGAGTGTGGTCGTTGCTGCTGTGACAATGGCATCAGCCAACGGTACAACCCAGCACTTGTCATGTTGAGGCCAAGGGTGACTGCAAGTGGCTGCTGGCCACAACAGACTGTGGTTGAGAGCTGTGAGTGATTGAGACTTTGCACTCACCATGCGCACTATTAACAATGGGCAGTGCCTCCGTATTATTAAAATATGATCCGTGCAAGTATTAAAACCATATCATCATGGAGTATTTCAAGTCTCTGTGTTGGTTTTATGTTCATTTGTTGGAACCAGCAGGCCCTCGTCTTCCCGCAACCAGGGGCTGGGAGAAGATTTGGTGGCTTCACTTCCTGCCATTCAGGGTGACAAACATTGAGGAAACAAGAACACGTTTTATTTAGGGTTTTGGTCATAAGCAGTTTTATCAAATTTGATGATCTTTTCAAAATCACCTGACAACAGGAAAGTCAAAGTTTGTACTTGTGGAATTCTAGACCAGTTTATATGCAGGCTTTAGTTTCATTAATTTAAAATAAAATGCATCAGTATTACCTATGTACTTTTTTTTTGTTTGTTGTCCAAGTTGTCAAAATATGTTCATGGTATAGACCAGTAAATTATCATCTAAAACTATCACAAAATTTACAAGAATTTCCCTTTTTGAGGCAAGAAAAGTTAGCCTCTGTTCACTGAGAGACTTTGGTGTCTGGAGCATAGGAGTTGACCTTGTCGGTATGTAGTGTGTTACAGCATGGACAATATAGTCTGCAACATAGGAGTGGACCTTGTCGGTATGTAGTGTGTTACAGCATGGACAATATAGTCTGCAACATAGGAGTGGACCTTGTCG
>SMGT01003189.1:80833-91894 GCA_004794575.1 Lanistes nyassanus
GAAATAATAGTGGACAGACAGAAATAATAGTGGACAGACAGAAATAATAGTGGACAGACGGAAATAATAGTGGACAGACAGAAATAATAGTGGACAGACGGACAGAATGACGGAATGACGGGCGGACGGACGGACAGACAGGCAGACGAATGGACGGACAAACGTCAAGAACAATAAATAAATCCACGTTTCCATGACAACAGTCTAATGTCTTTGCTAAAGTCTGTTCATGAATGAAGTAAAGTTTTGCGGAACGACGAACGCCTAATGCTGGGACACAGCGAAAAGTGTGGACAGTGAGAAGTGTGGACAGTACGTTTGGACTTCACGAGGTCCAAGATGGCATTGCCCGCCCCTGGACGACTGCAGCACGACAGCAGCACTACGACAACAGCAACCGCGGTCACGGACATCTTCATGTCTGCAACAAATCCAGATGATCCCTAAATGATGAGGAAACATGTCAGTGTTCTAGTATTGGTCAGTGCTTGTTGGCATATGTTTGATTTCTGAGTAGATGCACCGACGCAATGTGTGCACATTGTCGTAGATAAAAAAAGTATTAAAAGGGGCGGGGGGGGGGGGCTCGTGTCGAAACACAGCAGGGGCGAACAACTCAGGCAGTGTGGTCGCTGACCTCAAACACAGATTGCAGTTTGCGGCACGCGGACAAACAGATGAAAAGAAGGAAAGACGCAAAGGAAGAAAGTAAAGAAGACAGGAAGAAAGAGAGAGTTAATGAAAAGATAAAACAGAAAAACATGAGGCAAACGGGAAGCAGCTTTTAAAAAATCAGAAAACACCAACACGAAAAAGAAAAGAAAACATGATAAAAACCAGTTTTCAAGAAAAGATATGAATTTTTTTACGCTAAGCAGAACATTTTAAAAAAAACTAAAACTAGAAATAAATAAAAATTCATTTCTGGCGTGTTTACTGTTGGTTTTCATTGTTCTTCTCTCCCCTTTTTTTAACCAAAGTTGCCGGAGCGCGAAATGAATCCGACCGTTTCCTAAGTAATGGGGACGGGGAGAGGCGGAGCGGTTAGCGTGGGACAAAACTCAACGTAACACCGCACAAAACGCCACCAAATCGCAGTCAAAGGAGATGTTTTCATCAAGTTCCAGATCTGAACACACGATACACCATTTCCAATGTCTCTGTGGCAACCACCAGCCCATGGCGCCAGCTACACTCTGCCAGGTGAGGAGAAAAGTGAAAGTCCCACTGGTAATAATAATAATAATAATAACAACAACCGTTTGGGTACGGTAAGCTCCCTTTGGACACAGGCGTCTGCATACGGCTATGTTTGAGCGTTGCCAGTATCTTTGTTGGAGTTATCTTTCGATAATTTAAGCCCTCTGTCCTCATTTGTTCTTTATTAATTATAATTTGCACCTTGAGGATTTCATGTATTTGTCCTATGTTGTGTTTGTGTTTGAATCCTAGTTGTCAACACACGCTTAGTGAGCGGGCTGACTTCATTAACATGGATTCTCTGTATACACACGTTGTGTACCGAGGGTTAGCTGTGTGAAGAATAAAGAAAGGGATGGCAGATCTTTTTGAGGATCTGCCAGGTTCCTTTCTTTCGGCCCTCTCTTTGCTACGTGTTTGGGTACGGTAAGCTCCCTTGGTCGCAAGCGTCTGCATACGGCTATGTGTGAGCGCTGCCAGTATCTTTGTTGGAGTTATCTAACAACAACAACATAAAATAAACTCCCTGGCATGCCAAAGGACAACTATCGCTAGTGAAAATCAAACTTACATAAACTTGACATCGAATCTTAGATGATAATTTGATGACACGATGCAAAACACCCCCTTCACTTAAATTCTCCTAAGAAATTTACGAAACACGCAGAAACCAAATATACCGCGATCAGGTTCTCATTGACAAACCCAATCCTTTCTCACACGGGCACCAGAGGAAATATTCACAACGAACAATAAACTAAAAAGCTACATCGAATACATAGAATACATCGAATACATCGAACCACGAGAGAAACGAGCAACGCCAAGTACATCTAGTAGCAAGCTGCCATACTGTCAGAGTCCAACAAGAGTTATAAAACTTACTGTATCGTCTGACTGCACGAGCAAACGTGAATCAAGTGTGTTCTGAGATGCAGGCAAGGTGTCCTCTGTTGAAAATAATGGTCACCAGGCTCCGTGAAGCCCCACTGGATGGCAAACATAGGACCACCCCTTGTACCCGCCTTCTGCCATTCCCTCTTCACCGGTGTCGCAGAAACTCAGCTGCCCTCCGAAAATACTGCCCCCCGGGAAGACAGAACAGAGACCAAGGACAACAAATGCCAGGTAGGCCAGTTTTAGCCATAGCTGACATATTTCCTCCTGACGCAGGGGTCAATGTCGCTGAGATTTGTAGTCGTTCGATGCGCAGTGATCCTTACAAGTATTTTACTGTGTCCGTCGGCACAGTTCTAGTGCGCATGTCGTCACATCCTGGCAGCGTTGATTGACGTCGGCACGGTTCTTGTTCCGTAGTCAAGACAACAGCAGTTTAGGTATTCCTGTCATGGCGGCTATTCTAGAAAAAAGCTGTTTGTTATTTCCAATGCACGAAAACGAATTCCGTATTTTGCCCTTGTTATTCAGTAATAATTAAGTTATTCGGTAGCTCCAGGAGCGAAAAGCTTATTCCAAGTTCACCGAAACATCGTTTTCAGAAGCAGAAAACAATCCGTTCAACATACTTGATGATTCAGAGAGATATCAGAAATATGGGGCCTACGTTTTGTAAAGCTGACATTTGGGGGATTGTAGATGCAGTTAGCGCTGGCATACAAGCTGGGACTCGGCATGGAACTTAACACCACTGCTACAGGTCAAGTTCACAGCGTGCTGACACGCTGTCCGAGTTATGGGTTTTGTTTAAAAAATGATTTTCAGGGTTCCTGTACCCAACAGTGCAGGTCCCTCGAGTGCCAGTTCTTCGAGCAGAATGTCAACGTTACGACTGGTTGTACTGGACGGGTTTGGCCTGCGGATTCTTTTCTGTCAGCGCAGTGATTACAGAGATTACAGTGATTACAGTGATTACAGAGAAGTGAAGTGCCGACCATAACGCAAGCGCACTCAGGCTTAAAATGACTCTTTGAATAGTTATTTCTTCTCTATTCGGACCTTGCGCATACAGAATTGTATCCCGGTATAAGAAAGGAATAGCTGTTCCCTAACCCTGACGTCATCGGTAGTGGCTCGAACTCACAAAAAATAAAATGAGTCGAAAGAGGAAAACAGATTCCCAAGCGCTCTGGTTGCTGTGACATGACAATAACAGCACGCCATTCGGCGCCACGCTAAAGGATAACACAGCGAACCATATCACACAGTTCCACACGACGCCAAACAAACTGAGAAGAAACGGGCTGAAAATCCAACAGGACGTGACAATGACACCCATCACACACAGGACGTGACAATGACACCCATCACATAGAAGAACTGGTTGGGGGCGAATTGGTGTCTTCCACTTCCAGAAAATTTCCCATTCATCTATGAACTTGATTTATACTGAGTTCATAAGAACTGAAAACTTTGTTATTCGGCAGATCGTAAAGACCTTGTCTGTCAGTCGGAGAAGTGTGCAGTCAAGACGCGAGGCAGACTGTCATGTCTGGCCCACCTTCGAATGTTGGTCGACGCCATCAAAGTCAGGTCGAGTAGCTGAGCGTGAATTAGCTGAGCGAAAGTTAAAGAGGCTGGAGAATGTTTTCCTTTTAAGGAAGAAAAATCATGAGATCTTCCAGAGATGTCGTACAGAATATTGTGTTCGGCATATTATTTAACACCGGGGAACTCGACCAAACCAATTCGACACTGCGATGGAATTGACTCGGCCATCTCAGGTAAGTTCAACCGACCAGCACATGTGAATTAAGTAATCAAGAAAGCATTTAGAAAACAACGAACCTTTTCAGTTAATTAAGGTTTTCGTCCTGTCCTAACTGTACAACAACAACAAGTTAATTAAGGTTTTCGTCCTGTCCTAACTGTACAGCAACAACAAATTGACTCCAACTCCCACCCTCACTGTTTTGCAAATCTTCGAGTCTATCAAAACAATCAGAGTAATTCAAGACATGTTTTTTAGATCGCAACATTGTGTTACGACATATCATTCCCATCGACTGTACAGAGGAAAAATCAGAGAGGAAAGGTCAAACGAAAATGTTTTTCCCCTTGAAGAGGACAAAAGTCAAAACCTTCCGTTTTTTTCTCTTCCTTTGGCTTCTTTTCCTTTGATTTGTTTCTTTTGATTGTTTCCCCCTGTTTTCCTGCGATCCGCTAGGAGTAGAGGGCAGTAAGTGCACAAAGATGTCGCCCTGACGGTATAACATTATAGTACGCATGCACTGCCACAGACATTAATACGCATGCACTGCCACAGACATTAATACACATGCAATGCCACAGACATTAGTACACATGCACTGCCGCAGAACTCTTCGCATTGGTGCTCATGTCGCACATTCCCCCCGCCCTACCCATGCTCCAACCATCTCATTCTACTAGTACGTGGCAGACGACATCCAGTCCACGTGAGTGAGCTGGAGACTGGGAACCGCAGACATTAAAGAGTTGATAAGAGATTAAATACTACATACAGAATTGACCACGTGAAACGTGCTGCAGGTCTGATGGATGACAGCTTCAAATATACGACGATGACCCCTTGAAGCCCAGAAAGACCCCCTCCTCTTTCAAATATACGACAATGACCCCTTGAGCCCCAGAAAGACCCCCCCCCCTCCTCTAGCAAATCAGGCAGGCCACAAAAAAGACGACAAGCGGGAGGTGGGGAGCTAACGAATGGTGATGTGAGCAGGAACTGGGGGGAGGGGCATTGGTGGGTGGGTGGGAACTGATGGGAAAGAGAAAAGGACACGTAGATGACCCGAGAAGTGTGAAGAGTGGGTGGGGGGGGTCATTGACAGGCGGGTAGGCTACCTCCTGTTTTTCTGAGTTCTCTCGTCTTGTGATAGGATCTGCTAGCGACCAGAAGGGACGAAATAGATTCTGAATGTGAGCGAGCCACCCAGTACCCGTGTACTCAAGCACGCACAGGGGAGTGAAGCACTCGTCCACAGCTTTCCATCCAACGGAGGGCTTGTTTGTTCTCTACCTTCATTTTAATTGGGGAAGCGGACGGTCGGGTGGTTAGAGAGCTGGCCCAGACCCAAAGACGCTGGTCCGATACCTGTGCGCCGCGTTGCTCCCCCCCCCCCAGTTGACCCGCTCCCCCTAGTTGACCCGCTCCCCCTAGTTGACCCAGCTGGGAATGGCTACCTGACAATGCTAGCCCCTGCGAATTCAAACAGATCACAGGACCACTTTTACCTTTAATTTTTGTGACAGTTATGAACATTATAACCCAGATGTTTATTAGCGTCACTGTTTATGTGATCGAATCCGTAATTACTATATGTGCCGTGACATCCTTTGATTTAATATGGTCTGTTATTGCAGTGGGTCTGGGGAGGGTATCGTGGTGCGGTCTGCGCTGGTGGGGGCTGGTCACTGTCCTGGCCACTGTCGTTGCTGGTGGGAGGTGGCTGCCGGTGGCTTGAGTGGTGGGGCGCTTGCTGGTCGACCCTACTGTCGCCCTATTCCTACATTCTGTTTATCTCTACCTCTGTGTTCACCTTTTACTTTTAGTGCTGTACAGTTTACGCTTGTCCTATAGTTTACTTGCTGTTATTTTAGCGGTTAAACCCCCTTGTTTAATTTTGTATTGTTTAGATTTATCTAAAATCTGGATGGATCTTACTACCTGCGATGTCAGTTCCATTATGTGTTGTCTTATAAGTTTTGGAGGGTTTAGAGACGATTTTAGATTTAAGTTAAGGTTTAGATTGTGCAGAGCATTTCTAAGTTGATCGATTTCCTGGCTGTTTAGGCTGCACTCTAGCAGGACATGGGGAGTGTTAAGTCTGTCCCCACAGCTGCATGTCACCGGGTCTTTAGGAATAAGATGGTATTCTCCATTTAGTCTCATTCTGGTTATTCTTCTTTGGTTGGCTCTGTTGGAATGGAACAATATAATCTCGTTACTTGGCAGTTCTTCTAATTCTCTCCTTTGTACACTTTTCATGCCGCTGTAGTTTTATTGCCGGTTTAACGGCTATTTTTCTCTCGTCTGCTGAAATGAGTACGATTATCTGGATGACGTTAGTGGGTGGGTTATCTTTTATTGGTAGTTTAGGCAGTCTGTCCCCTTCCTCGTTTCCTTTGATTCCTACGTGTGATGGCACTCAGAGAAAGTTTATTTTAATTCCTATGTTATGAAGTTTATTTAAAAAATTTAGACTTGTTATGTTGTGTTGACAAATGACATTAATATTGCAGTGTTGTTATGTCTTGTCACTTGTACCAGAAACAACAAATTTATAAATAAACCAGTAAAAACGCCCTTGGACAGCACTTGGACAGCACTTGAACAGAACTTGGACAGAACTTGGACAGAACTTGGACAGAACTTGGCATCCCATTTCTGCTGCTGATACCAGAAGACAGACCAGGATAGGAGAGTGTCGGAAGCTGCCACCCGCATGTCTGTCTAGGTCACGTGACTGAGATGATGAGGACCGGCCTCAAGAAGGAAGAGATGGAGAAGACGCCGGGTGTGGGTTAGTGGGGGTGGGGGAGGTGGGGGGAGAGGCTAGTAGGGGTATGTGACAGCCTGCACACTACATCGAATTCGCACGCCACAGTCTTCATAGGGATTGTCAGCCGACAGACAGGTTTCGTGCAAACACTGGGACTGCTCGCCCAGCTTGCGGAACAAAGAGTGTGTTTGTCTGCGTGTTTTCTGCCCACACTAACACACTGACGACAAGCTCTAAGAAAAAGAAAAGGGTGCGACCAGTAAAAGCAAATCCTTTTATTCCACAGGACGAGCATTTTAATCCGGGTCTTTTTTGTGCCTGTCACAGTTTTTACAGCAAACAGTTGGTCACAACCTTTCAGTTAAGTTTGGTCCAGACAGAAGAATGGCAGCGGATCAAGATGACCGAGATCTCACGGCGCAAACGCTGGTCCTCGCGTGACCGGTCGTGACCAGACTCTTTTCCGAGCTAATGAAGGCCAGACTAATGAAGGGTCATAGGTCACCAGGAAGATTGACTGGAAGAACTGTACTGACGACGTGAGGGTTGTGTGGGGGAGATGTAGGGAGGGACTGGGAGAGTTTCTCCTCAAACCAGGGCCTGACACCCGAGATTATGGACAATTAAAAAAAGAAGTTTCCAAAGGAGGTCAAGGAGAGTAACGAGCGAAAAAGCAAGTTGGAGGGGGACATGGCTGAGGACAGCCCCCAACCCCACCCCTTGCTTACACTCACGAGGCGAATAGATCCAAATTTCAAATGGATTTCTGGCCTCAGTATCTACCACACTCATTCCTCCATTTAAGAAATGGACTCCGGTACTTTAAAAGCCGGGCGTTCAAATCCAATAACAACACCCTTCACGCTCTGCTCGCCTGCTCCCGTCATAACCTTTGTTGCTGATATGATGGTAAGCAACAAACAATAAACAATAATAATCTTTAGTTGATCTTTCTCAACTGAATCCAGTTTACAGCTGACTCGTGATAATCCAATCGACGGAAGTACATTTATTTACAAAATCATCTTCTGGGCTCCCTTACGTTAAATATTTGTAATTCGTCACCGAGTAGCGCTGCTGGAGCGAAAATACTGTTTGCAAAACGTCTTTCTGGTTTTCTGTATTTTCTCTTTTATTCCATTTCACGGACGGGGCCTTCGTCTGTATCTGCAAATTTTAGTGTAAATGTCCATTCCACTCTGCCCCACTGCCCTCCCACTCTGCCCCACTGCCCTCCCACTCTGCCCCACTGCCCTCCCACTCTGCCCCACTGCCCTCCCACTCTGTCCCACTGCCCTCCCACTCTGCCCCACTGCCCTCCCACTCTGTCCCACTGCCCTCCCACTCCCCATTTCGCAGTATCTCTCCCCCAGCAGAGTCTAAAGTCGCGATAACTTCAGCCGGTGAATGTTTGGCAATCATTTCAAATTTGTTACTGATGTGCGGGGCCTTCACCTTGCTGCTTCGTCTTGGAAACAAAACATGGATGGGGAGAGCACAACACGGGTGGGTGGGGGTAGAACTATGACAGACACCTGTCGTACTGCTGCACGTCATCAGCAAACCTTATCACCTGGAACATATTATTACCGTCCGCTGCTGTCGCTGGTGCGATGCAGTGTACCCTGTTGGAAGCCTTGTTGCACCTGATGCTCCAGGTAGATGCACCCCCCGCCGTATCTGGCGCAAGTGGCCGGCGTCGGGTACAAGCAAACTCCTCGAGAACGCCGCCATAATGGCTGATGGCCCTGCCGTATGTGTTTAGAAGGGGCGGCTGTTTATCAGACATGTCAAGATCTGGCCGTCTGTTTCACTTGCACATTTCGGTACACATGGCTGTGCACATGCATGCGTGCGAATGCATGTGTGTGAATTTTGTTTTGACAGAAACGACTCATTACTGGAAGCTGCTATAATTTTATTGAACAAAGGGTTTTTTTCTCGACGTAACGAACAGGCTGCAAACTCGCAGACAGACAGACAAGAAGGCATACAAGACAGACAGACAGACAGACAGACAGACAGACAGACAGACAGACAGACAGACAGAGACAGCTGGGGAAAACAAAGGAAAACAATAAACTGCAATAATTTTTTGAAGTAAAGAAGTCAGTTCGTTCATTCTTTCCTTCAGTATAAAAACAGTTTATTTTCTCATGAAATGATTTTCATTAATATTCATCTGCTCAGCGTCTCTTGTTTGAGCACACAGTGTGTTTGTGGCACACAGATTGTGGTAGCTCGCTGCCACAGTACTGTCGCTGCTCTCATACCACACAGATCGCGAGCATTGAGATTTAGAGTTGAAACAGTAAAACAAGCCTCACCACATACATCATGCTTGTACAGTACAATATCGTATGGAATGGGACGGTACAGTATGGCATGGTGAAGTTAATCTCTTCTGTCCTTTCTTTATTTGTTCTTTCAAACACAAAAACGTAACACCACTCCCTATTCCCCCTCCCAGTTGTCTCCCATTGTGTACCCTTCTTGTGTAAGGAGGCAGTCAGTGCGTCACAGAATGAGAAATGCCGGAAAATCCTCTGAATAACTACTTGCTTGCTATTTTCAGCTGGTTTCTTCCTCGATGACCTGGCAAATAACCGCATGCAGTGACTTGGTAACTAACCTTCACTGACCTCACATCTGATTTGTCTTGCAAAAGTCTCTTCCTTGCTGTCTTGTCTTGGAGCTAAAAAGAATTAGCATGGATGGAGAGCTAGTTTTATTCTAGTTCCTCCTACTAGTAGTACATCCACAAGCAAAGAAACTCGCTGTATCCAGACATTTCTGTATTTAGTTCTTGCCTGGTTCTGCCGCGTTTCTCCACTTTGGTCAATCCACATTTCTCCACTTTGGTCAATCCACATTTCTCCACTTTGGTCAATCCACATTTCTCTTGCGTTTTTTGTCTTGTAAGGACTCTTTCCTTAGACCTTCGTATGGAGTTATCTCCCTTACGTCGTGCCTAGTGGTGTTACGCAGGTGTGTACAGCAAATTGCTCTCAGAATAGTTCTCATCATTCTTCAGACTGTTTATATACAATACCCAAGAGATTTCTAGAACATTTTGGTTATGTTTCTCCTGTACAGTATCAACATAGCTAATCCTTCAAATGTACATCTCGCTTATCTTTCTACTGTTTACCATCATCTGACAATTCTCCTGCTGTGCACTGTGTACGAGTATTTTGCTAGTGCTTCTAATTATCCAACAGACCAACGTATCTTCCGACCCCAGTGCTGGCTAACAACTGCCACCAGGGGTAGCCTGGGTCAGTTTCTCCCTGCCACCACCCCCGACACCCAGGGTAAGAGGGCGGACACGTCCGTGTACACAGCCACGGTACCCGGGCGGCCACAGCCGTCGCCATAGGAGATGATGCCGGCCAGGAACAGCTGCTGGCCCAGGGTGTCTGGACACATGAGCGGACCCCCGGAGTCGCCCTGCACACAACCAAGAGTGGTCAGCCCCTGTCTTGCTGCGTCCATCGGCAATCACACAATCCCACAATGCGCGTTTTCACATACCACCCCCACCCCACGCACACACACAAACACACACACAGCACCTGCACGTGCACGCACGTAGCTGTGTCTATGCTGACGACGATGGTAGACTCACAAAACAGGAATCCTGGAGGTTGAAAAGGTCGCCGGCGCACATCTGGGTGGAGGTGTCGAAGTGCCTGTACCTGGCGGCACACCTCTCTTCCTCAAGGACACTCACTGCGGCCACCTTAAGCACTGTGGGCATGTCGTAGGTTGCCTCCCCTGCTCAACCAACCAACCAACCAACCAACCAACCAACCAACCAACCAACCAACCAACCACTTGGATATACATTCATTGGACATCCAAGCGTGTATTAAATCGTGCAGGCGTGCCCTCTACTGATCAGTATGTGCATCTGTGCGAGCGTGCGTGCGCGCGTGCATAGTCAGGGTGCAGTATGACCTTAAGATGTATGCCAGCAACAAAGTTCACTCTAATGATGTCGATATTGAAAACAAATTGGAAGGAGGTGGGGGAGTACTAACCGATCTCTGGAGTTGGTATACATACTTACAGGTGATACTAGTCCTCAATAGGGGGTGTACATACTTACAGGTGATACTTGCACTCAGTAGGGGATATACATACTTACAGGTGATACTTGCACTCAGCAGGGGAAATACATACTTACAGGTGATACTTGCACTCAGTAGGGGATATACATACTTACAGGTGATACTTGCACTCAGTAGGGGATATACATACTTACAGGTGATAGTAGTCCTCAACAGGGGGTATACATACTTACAGGTGACACTAGTCCTCAATAGGGGATATACATACTTACAGGTGATACTTGCACTCAGTAGGGGATATACATACTTACAGGTGATACTTGCACTCAGTAGGGGATATACATACT
>SMGT01003190.1:5668-59953 GCA_004794575.1 Lanistes nyassanus
ACAGTAGGAGAATGAGGTAATTTTCCTACTGTCCAGCCCATGCGCCACATCTACTGAAGCTAAGTCTTTTTCTTCTTTTTTCGCCTTTTCGTCGTTTTTGTGTTGTCCTGATGAATGGGTAGTGCCCCGAAACATGTAGATTCAAAGATTGTCTGCTTGGCTTCATCTTTGTCTTTCTTGTCTTAGCTTGGTCCAGTCCCCTTGTTTTAAATTTAAATGTTGTCTAAAGTATGTGCATAAGTTAAGGCTGGAAAATTTGACATTTTGTCTGGAAAATGTCAGGGAATTTGTTTTTGCCTTAGCAGTATGAACCCTGACTGTGGCGTGCGTTGTCATAGATTGCGAAATGGATGCAAACTGGGTTTATGTTACTTTGCAGTTAAGATTTCTGGGCACTTTGCATTCCATTGAAAGTGTTGAGCATCCATGCTGCTGTGCGTATGGTTATAGTGTGCAGACATTTTAAAACCTGCTTGATGCCCAGAGGTTTGCAACAGTGAGAGTTTCCATTTCATGTTTCGTCAACTGAAAAAGTTAGTCTTATAAATATGGTGAGAGTTCTCACACCTTTCAGAGAACATCATTGTGTCAACAAGCTTTCGTTGGGGATCTTTCAGATCTTTAGTAGCCGAGTCAAGGCGTTCAGGTATGACTCAGAGGCCAACCAGTGGAAGGAGCGTGGTGTCGGAGAATTAAAAATCCTACAATCCAAAGGCAAAGTTCGCTTCCGCATTCTGATGCGAAGAGAGCAGGTCAGCATGTTTGCCTTTTTTTATCATGTCACAAAATAATTGAATAAATATGTTTCCTTTATATGCAATGACTTGTAAGAAACAGAACTAGCTGTGCGTATCCTTTATTTTAAAAATAGTCACCGAGTGTTCTTTGTCACTTACAGGTTCTAAAAGTGTGTGCCAACCACTACATCTCGAGTGAAATGAAACTGACCCCATTAAGTACTTCCAATTGCGCTTGGTGCTATGTGGCACACGACTTCTCAGAAGAAGAGGTCAAGGTTGAGAAAATCGCAGTCAAGTTCAAGGACTCTGACAAGGCACAGGAATTCCGGTCAGTGTTTGAGAACTGCATCCGTCAGCTGGTGGAAGCAGATGCAGAAGCGGCTTCAGGAGACTCGCGAAAGCCAGCAGATTCAAAAACGAAGGTGAAGGTCCCTTTGCCTTCGGCAGGGAAATTACAGGAGAAAAAAGAGACGGAAACAAAGGTAAGGTTCTGGAGGAGGTGGGATTTTTTTTTCATTTTTGGATACCTTTCTTTAACCACTTGTGGAAAAGGTGTGTTTTCCGAGCAGAATCCGAAATAAAAAGTAAGCCTTTCATGACAACCACTGCAGAGTGGGCGTCTTGAAAGGCTTACTTTTTATTTGGAACCAGTAACCTGTTCTCAGCTTTAGTGACCACCGTGAGATTCCAGGCATGCTGTTCAAAGTTGTATGACTGTTGGGTGTGGGAGCCATCAAATTGTTACCTTTATCAACACGTGAGAATTAAAGAAATGCTGAGTTGTTTTTTGTTGGTTTTTTTTGGGGGGGGGGGAATAAACACCTACAAATCATAATGTCTTTAATTTCTTTATCTTCCAGTCATTGTCAGAGATCTTTAAACCATCCCAGGGCAGTTGGGAGTGTCCGGTTTGCCTCATAGTCAACACCTCGTCGATTCAGCGTTGTGCTGCCTGTGAGACAATTCGACCGGGGGTAAAGCCTGAAGATGTTCCATCAGCTTCCAAACCAACAGGTTTTGGCAGTGCCCCGTCTAGTGGTGGGTTTGGTACCTTTGGTGGCTTTAAGCTGGGACCCATTGGAGATGGAGATAAGCCAGCTTCTAGTGGTGGGGGCTTCACCTTTGGGACACAGGGTCTTAGTTCCACAGGGTTAAAGTTTGGCACATCAGCGCCACTTGCTCCACAGCAAAAAACAGAAACAACTGCACCAAGTGCCCTAGGCACTGTTGCCGCTTTCAGATTTACTTCAGGTGAAAACACTGGCTTCAAGTTTGGCACACCCACAACTTCTGCTTCATCTGCTGGTTTTGTCTTTGGAAGTGGACTGCAGTCTTCAGGTGCTGGTGCAAAAACAACTGTCCCAGTTGCAGGCAGCGCCCCTGCCAGTTGTGGGACCGTCGCCAAAGATTCTAGTTTCTCCGTCGGCTCCAGCTCTGAAGAAAGCACAAGCAAGGCGGGGGGCAGTGCCTTGCTGGAACAGCTGCTGACAAGCGACGAGACGCCGAGAATGCAGCAGCCTGCTAAAGGCTTTATCTTTGGAACTGACGCCAAGCCTTTCGCTCCTCCACCCACCACAGCTGCTTCGGATCAACCCCAGACCACAGGCTTCCAGTTTAAGCTGGGCAGTCAAACGCCGTCTGTAGCAGAAACCACAAAGCCGACTGGCTTTCAGGGGAAGCTTGGGCAGGTGACGTCCCCAAAGTCAGGCCCAGGGAGGGAGACGGACGGCTTCCAGTTCACGTTCAGCCTCACGCCCCAGAAAAGCCACCACCATGCTGGTGGTGCGTCCACCACACCCAAGTCGCCAGAGGCTGATGAACAGGGCTTCTACCTCAATAAGGTGGGCTGCACACCTGTCATGTTGACAGAGTCTCATGCTAGCATTGTCAGTCATGTGTGGACGTACTGTATTTTTGCAGGGGTGTGCATCTTGATTTGTTTCAGGCATATCCTCCTTGGATCCACATAGTTGATGTCTAAGCTCAGACTATGTGACAACTAATGTCACCTTAAGTTTTCTTACTAGTGAAGGATGCAGTTCTTAAGGAAAATGGTTTCTGTAAAATTGGCGTATTTGAAATGGCAGAGACTGGGTCTTATTCATGGTGCAGGACTAAGAAACATGGCAGTGCTGAACAGTCTTTAAGTGTTACAAGCAGCAGCAACTTATCATACAAACTTCTTGAACTTGGCAAGAGCTGCATAGCAGAAATGAGAAATTCTGTTAGAAAAGTGTGAAGGGTGGATATCATTTCCATGGGCAACATAGTGTTTTGGTCTCACATCTAAACATACTATGCCCTGTTGGAGAATATTTTGTATTTAACTCGCATTCAGATTGATGATAAATTCTTCAGTGCAATTGCTTGGAAATACTTTTTGATGACTTGCAGGTTATGCTTTCAATGATCTTGGTGATGAGGTGAAAAGGGTTGACAGTGAACGTCTCCACCTGTGACTTTTCTGTGCACTTTGTTCAGGCAGTGAAAATAAGGATTTTGCTATTGTCACAGCAATCACCGTTGCAGACAGATTTCTCACAGGGAATATTTTATATTCTCTTGTTGATTCTTTTATTCAAGGGAGGGAATGGAAACATTTCTTAGTTTGTGAAGTGGAAATTGCTATCTTGTTGCTTCACCCCATACAGGAAGGAGAAGACTCCCATATCTTCTTTGAGCCAGTGGTGCCGCTGCCTGACAAGATCGAGGTGAAAACAGGCGAGGAGGACGAGAAAGTACTGCTGGAGAACCGAGCCAAGTTATACCGCTTTGTCGATGGAGAGTGGAAAGAGCGCGGCAAAGGAGTGTGCAGGATCTTGGAGCACAAGGAGAGTGGGCGCGTCCGCCTGCTCATGAGGCGAGATCAGGTCAGGGTTTATGTGCATGGGCATGGATTTGGGTATCAGTTTGAAACAACATGCTTGGGGGGTGAGAGGGAGCACACGGTTATAAACAACTTCCAGAACAAGGTGTTTTGAGAAGTGAAACATGCAGTCAGTGCTTTTGGATGTGAGGATTATCAATGTATTCTCTTATTCTGTGAAAGGGATGAGATAACTATTTGTGAATGTCAACAAAGGTCATTCTTGAAGTGAAGACATACTATTATTTTTATGGCTGCATCTAGTGACGTAAGACCTTATGTGTTCTGTTTAACCGATGCTTGTGCTGTAGTGTAAAGCTTGGCTGAAACCATGATATCCTGAATTGCACATAAAATCATCTTGAGCTGGGAGGGAGATAATAAAAATATGTTTGCAGCTTTAAAAAAAAAACACTGTTTTTTTAACAGAGATAAGCATGTATGTGGTCATTGTATAGCCAGTCCTTAACATCATGTCTTGATGAAAGCAGAACTCGTGTTTATTGTTAAAGAAGGACCTTTGTCACATCAGGTTCTGATTTAATCCTTGTTAATAATATTAATAGGGCACATATTCATAAAATTGAAACTTGAGCAGAATCAATTACTTGCTAAAAGTGTTCTTTCTGTTTGTGTGGCCTGCTTGCCAACAACCAGGTGTTGAAGATCTGCTGCAACCACTACATCACACCTGAGCTTGACCTGAAGCCCATGGCACGTGCTGACGGCAAAGCGTGGGTGTGGTACGCCATGGACTTCTCGGAGAGTGAGGGCAAAATGGAGCAGTTTGCCATCCGTTTCCGTGACACTGAAACAGCCGCCAAGTTCAAGCAGGTCTTTGAAGATTCCAAATGCAAAGAAGGCGCCAGAAATTTAACTGAACCCTGGTTGTCAGACAGACCTGTTGGAACATCGAAGGACTCAGCAGTTAGTAAAGGTAAGTAGTTACTACCGTTGACTGAATGAAAATGGAATAGGTGTAGTTTCAGCTGTCGACCGTGGGATTGGGCAGGTGCTGTCATCAAGAGAAGTTTTTGCATGTGGTTTTTTGGCAGACGAGCAAAGACATTTGGACATGATGCCCTTTAATCAGTGTGTGGTAAGCTTAAAGTGTTTCCTGAGAAATGGCATGGATGTCCCTTAAAGCACGTTTGATGCAGTCTGTACTGCAGCGGATTGTTAGTTAACAAATCTGATTATCAAGCGCCAAGGCCATCTGTCTGGAAAACAAATCCAGCCCTGGTCGTGCACATGAAAGCTGGAATGGTTTTCTTCTGATGCAGACGAAGATGACGACGTAATTTTCCTGTATGAGGAGATGCCTACTGAGGAACAGGTGGAACGTGCTCGTAAGCTGATGCTGCCAGACACGTTCTACTTGTACGAGAATCGGCCGGGCTGTCCAGGATGTATTGGGTGTGAAAACGACTTGGCTCTGTCCCCTACTGTCAAAAAAGGTTCAGAAAAGTTTCTCTGCTATAATGTGATTGGTTTTAGCTGTTGTCTTCCTCATCCTTTCCTTTCCTAAATCTTTAAATCAAAAGCCGCTTTGGTACCTACTGTCAGTCAACCTATTCTGGCGTTTCATGTTGTGTGATAATCTGCTAAGCCAATTTGCCTGTGAACTTCCTCATTTATTAACATCCACTTGTGTAGCTGTGGCATGGCATACTTAAGGACAGTTCATGTGTTGTCATTTGTGAACAATATTATTGCCGTTTTGAACTTCAACCATACTGAGAGCACATGGTCTGTTGATGTCACACTATTTAATTCAGTTGATGGAAGAATCATGAAAGCGTGATGTTGGTTAGAAGAATGGGATCTGTGTAAAAGTCGTATGATAGTGACACCGAAAAAGAAAATGACATCATTTTGGAAACTTTCTGGACTCTGCAGATAAAGACAAGACAGACAACAAACCTGAACCAAAGCCTGCAACGGAAGCTACAGGTGAAAAAGTAATAAAGAATAGGAATGGTGGTTGTCTTTGGAGATTTTCACAAGAGAAGTTCATGAAGGGATGCAGACATATATATGTCTCCCCTGCCCCGCCACCTTTCCTAAGCTGTGATCTATTTATATGGTTTGGACTACACAATTGAAAAATCCACAAGTGCCAGTAGCCATACTCTAAAATTCTTAATTGCTTTGTGTTGGTTTTTGAAATGGCCAATGCCTTGAAAGATATAAATAAGCAATATTATGGTATGCTGTATCCTTGATAATTTTCAAACATCTGAGAGTAAGGGTTGAGAGAAAGAGGACCTGAGCACTTCAGTCACATGCAGAGGTGTCTGGTGTAAGGGATGTTTAGTATTTCGTGCATAAGTCAAGAGAAAAGGGTTGTTCTTCAGTAGATTGCTACGTTTTGGTGGGGAGAACAGAGAAGGAGGGACAGCGGGTTTAAAATGGGCTCAGCGTTTACTTTCACATCTTCACTTTATTTTCTGTGTGTTGTGCAGTTTCAGCTGCACCAGGCGTGTTTGGTAGTGGGGCACTGGCGGCCCTGTCCTTCTCAGCCCTTGCTGCCAAGACTGAGGGGGGTGCAAGCTTCAGCGGCTCAGGTGCGTCTTGCACATTTGTGTTCTGTCTGTGAAAAGCAAGAAAGGAAACTAGTTGCAACGATGTGGTGAAAGAGCACACAATTCATTTCTTCCAAAACAAAAAGAAAAGATAAAATAAATATAGATTTTTTTATATATTATTATAAAAGCAAACTGCAAAGACGTCAGTTCCGTGGCAGACCAATACAACTACTTGTTATTCCTGACTTATTTGAATTTACTTCTCTTGCAGTTGGCTTGAGGCTGTTGTCAAACTTCTCTTGGTGCCCTATCGTAAAAATCTCTTCTTTTTTTTGCAGTTGCTTTAATGTTTTCTTGGATAGTTTTTGGCCCCTAGTTATTTCGGTAGTCTTACTGGTAGGGACTGTGCATCGGTCCACTATACTGTTTGATGGTGTGGTAGGCCCCTCCAAGCCATTTCACTGGCATGGTGCTGGCCAGCGGCTGTTTGGTGTCGGAGCCAACAAGGATGACAGTGGTGCTGGGGAGGATGGAGGTGATGGGGAGGTGGCTCCCAGTGAAGACGTGCACTTTGAACCAGTTATTGCCCTTCCTGAACTGGTGCAGGTGAAAACAGGTGAGATGGCAGGTGGCAAAGCATGGATGTTAAAAAGGATGTAAACTTAGCGGCTCTGGAGAAATGTTGCTGTGCTGATGGGAGATAAGGTGAAGTGGTCAGAAAAACAGGGACAGTATGGTTGCATTTAATAGTGTTTGTAATTCTAGATTGTATTTAGTAGTGAATATATGTTTCTTGTCACAATACTGTACCATGACCCAAAGTGCTAAAATCTCATTTAGCGATCCCTAACCGCACCTTAAAAACAAAAATAACCCACCAAGGTAACCCTGGTAAGGCCCCTCTGCGCATGTGCACACCCCTTGCCACCTGTGCGCACAGCTCACTGACAAGGTCAATCTGACTTTCTCTTGCGCTGCTGGGCCAGTTGGACGTGTTTTTCACCTGTCGGTCTCTATGTTCCTACCTTCCCTCAGCGTGGCTTTGGCCTGGCAGTCCCTGCCCCCTTTCTACTGTACGCTACGTCATAAAGGAAAGTGAGACTTTGTGTTCTCTCCTTGTTGCTCTGTCTTTCCGTAACTCTGTTTCGTTAGTTGTTTGACTTAGCGTAGTCTGTTTCGTCTTAGCCGGCTAACAGTTACTACACAGGGGGTTTATACATCGCTGGAGTTTTTTCCCCAGCGTGTTTACCTTTACTCACTCGCATTTTGTTGTACGGTTCTGTGACGCAAAGTGCTTTCGTCACTCCCGTCGTTTATGCTAGGTGTTTTGTTTGTTCACTTAGCGATGCTTATTCCTTAGGCATGCAGCTTTTACATACATTGCCTACGTTTTATGCTTGCTTTGTTGCGGGTACGTGACTCAATGTTTCGTCACCCCCCAACTCTTGTGCTCAGTGTTTTGTTGTCACCTAGTGATGCAATGTGGGTTTTTTCCTTTTCCACGCTTTGTTTTTATTTAGTGGGACCGTGACTTAGTGTTTTCATCGCTCCCCCTGTTTTTGTGCTAGGTGTTTTGCCTTTTCACTTAGCTACACAGGAAGTGTGGTAGCTGGTCCTTGTAGGTTCAAGGTGACCGTGCTTCCACCCTCGAGTCTCCCACCGGAAGTTTCACAACTTCCAGGTGCGAGTCACCGGCAAACCCTTCCGTTCATTCCATGCTCATAAGCTTTGCTCCTTTGACGGTGGTTTTTCCGGTGAGGGCGGCGTTCATCTAGTGGCAGAGAACGCAAGTTTTGTCTCTCCTCCCTTTGAGGTCTGCATGCAGCTTCTTTTGCTGCCCTGACTTGCAGTGGTTTTTGCAAAGCCAGGAGTGGCATTTGGCCGTCTCGTCTGTGCGACCCACGCTGCTGGGAGGAAGACGAGCGTCCACCATGCGTGCATTGGCTCTTGGTCTCTTTTCTGGCCATCGTTATGGTCATGTTCAGAGTCCTTTTGACTGGACAACAGAAGGGGTGTCAGAGCTCTCCCCGCGTTGGCTACTGCCTGCTTCGGAGGCCCAGACGTGGACCTAAGCATTTGCTTCTTAGGTGCCCAGGCTCCTAGAAGTTGTGCGGGTCGCCTACTGCCGCTCAGAAGATCCTTCTTTCCTCTGGATCTTTTTGCCGCCGGGAGGATGGCATTTGTGGTGGCGACTTCTTTCGTCACCCATCGCCTCCCGTCAGTTCCGTCCTCCTAACCCTGGTAAGTTTTTTGTGGTGGTATCACCCACCTCCTTTTTGTGCTACTCAGCACTTTGGGTCATGGTACAGTATTGTGACAAGAAAATGCAAATTTCTTATCTAAATTTGTGTTTCTTTAACAATACCATGACCCATCAAAGACCCACCCTCCTCCCCGCTGATGGGTTTCTGGCTTGAGAAAGTCAGATTGACCTTGTCAGTGAGCTGTGCGCACGGGTGGCAAGGGGTGTGCGCATGCGCAGAGGGGCCTTACCAGGGTTACCTTGGTGGGTTATTTTTGTTTTGAAGGTGCGGTTAGGGGTCGCCAAATGAGATTTTAGCACTTTGGGTCATGGTAAGTATTCTTAAAGAAACACAAATTTAGATAAGAAATTTGCATTTATCAGTCTAGCAGATTAGAAGCTTTTTCTAAAACTAAGCTCTGTGTGTGTGTGTTTGTCCATGCCCACATATATTTTTACAGGAGAGGAGGACTGGATGCCTTTGTTCTGCCACAGAGCTAAGCTGTATCGGTTTGACTCAGGCCAGTGGAAGGAGAGAGGGGTGGGAGACATGAAACTGCTGCAGCACAAAGAGAATTGTGAGTTGTATTCACTCTCAGATTCTGTTGCCATTAGCCCATGCCTTTATAAACTAGAGGCACCACCAGTTTTGCAGATTACTGCTTCAGAGCTGTTTCACTGTAGGAGGTCTGGATAGGTCATTCAGTAGAGCTTTGGACTTGCGTATCTCCACACTGACCATCTCACTGCGGCTGTCGGTGTGATGGTTGCTCCAGTACACAGCTTTGTGATTGGGTCCATCCCCCATGTCTCCACTGTGATGCAGCTTTAGTATCTGGCACCGTGTTAAAAAAAACTCCAGCCAATCAACCCGTTTACGTGTTGGTTATGTAAGTAAACAGCGAAGCATCCAGATCATGTTGTAATAATAGTATTTTATAAAGCACCAAATCTTACAAAGTAATTCAAGGTGCACTCACTCACCTGCAAGCGCACGATGTTACGCACATGCATGCCAGCTTCATACAGACATTGGTATACGTAAGGTGTCCCTGAGTAGGTGCAGACAAGACGAAATAAAATGTATTATGGGTGCTCAGTTGAGATGAAAGAACGTGTAGGTAGCTTGGGGATGGAGAGATGCAGGCTGTTACTGGTCAGTGGGCCAAAGATGGGGAAAGATCAAGGACAAAAGATATTGAGCTTGGTGCAAGAAATACAAAGGCAAAGAGGTTTGGAAGGAGATTGGAGACTCCAAGATGGTGTATAAATAGGAAGTGACTTGGACGAGTAGCCAAGAGCAGTCGCCGAGACATTTGTAGCAGAAAACGGCTGCATCAACTTTGGCATACACATAAGCCAGTGTCCTCGGGCACTTTGTTTCTGAAAGTGATGCTGTATCGGTGTTTGCGATGGGAATCTGTGGCTGCAACTTAACGTTGTTTTCTGTTCGTTTCTGTGGTATGTGGCTTTCCGACCATGGCGACAGTGCTGTTCCGAGTGTTGATGAGACGTGAGCAGGTCTTGAAAGTCGCCTGCAACCATATGATCAACACATCGATGGCACTGAAACCCTTGTCAACCTCCGAGACATCCTGGTGCTGGGTGGCCAACGACCTTACAGAGAGCGAACCTCGCACCGAGCAGTTTGCTGTCAAGTTCAAGGTCAGTCTGCAAGATTTGTTTTGCCGGCCTGAGAGAGATTTGTAGATTTTGAAACTTATCTTTGGTTTCCTGATTGATGTTCCTTTGTCATCATGTTAAAAAAGGCCGAACACGGATCAGTATGGGTAAGCATGTGGTTTGATATTTCTTGCAACAGTACTGTACCGTGACCCAGAATGCTAAATTCTCAAGTTAGTGATCCCTAACCGTACCTTCCAAACAAAAATCTTGATATTTTCTGTTATGGATGTTATTACAAAGGTAGATCATTACATGCATCTTATCATACCATTGGAGTGCGGCAGTCATTGTGTCCACTGTTCTGGTGGGGATTGTGGTGAGGGGGTAGCATTTAAAATAGGGAGTTGATGGATGCTTGTAGAATATACCTGAGATACATGTACCTGTTACATATTTCCTGCTCTATTTTTATAGAGCTTACTGTATTATGTGTGCAGAAGATAACTTCTGCTTTTTGTGTTCTGTTCTGCAGAGCGTCGACCTTGCTCGAGAGTTCAAGGCCAAGTTTGAGGAATGCCAGGGGAAGCTTCGCCAAAGTGAGTTCTCTCCCTTGATGTGTTTGCATCAAGCATTCTGTGAATTTTTTTTTTTCTTTTTCACTTTCTTTGGTCTAAACACTGTATTTCTGTCCTCATTACCTTCAATACATGCACAAGCCTGTGAACACACTCACCCATTTGTACTGAGGCATATAGCGTTGCAGATTTTGTTATCACTAGGCTAGATCAGTGTTGTATTGTATGGGCTTTTTAAAAACACAACGTTGAGTGTTCATGGTAAACCCTAGTGCCCTGCATTACTGTGACGTGCAAGAAAGACAAGTTCCTATCAGTCCTATTACTTTTAGTGCTCAGCACTGCCATGTGTGAGTGTTGTCTGCCGTACCAGCAGTTTTAGACATTGAAAAAAGTTGCTGTTAATAATCTGGTTATATCACTCTGTGCTCTCCCATGAAAGGCACTTAATTTAATTTACTGACGAAGAAAATGTGTTAAAAATATAACTTAAATTTTATTGGTGATGTTGGCCGGGTAACCTAATTATCCAGGTGTCTGAGGACTAACACGTTCACTGAAGAGAACACAGTTGTCATGCCTTGGTTTAGAATCACAATTTTCCAGCAGTTACCAATGTCTGAATTTCACAATCTGAGTTATTAACTTCATTTGAATAATAACATTTTCGTCAGAAGTGCCATTATCTGCATCATCTAATATCTCTAATGGTTTAAAGAATGTTAGCGCCTCACAATTCTGCTACCGTTATGAGAATATGAGCATGCAGTATTGTCTTGAAAAACCCAGTTCAGGTTACTTCTAGGGTATGTCCTTAAAAAAAATTCCATCAAGAACCTTAAAATAATTGTTTAGACAAGTGTACAGTTTTTCATTTGTAACTTCCCTTTGACTTGCTATGTGGCTTTTTTTCTCTCTCACACTATACATATGGTGATTGATGTCAAAGTGCAAAGAGTTAAGCATTTGTTTTGTTGGACAGAGTCTGACCTTGCAGAACAAGAGGTCATGGTGTCTTCATCTCAGGCCACCCTTGAAGATAGTGGTGGCTCTGCCACGGGTCCATCAGTGTCTGGTGACCGTGGCAACCAGTACTGCAGCCAGGAAGTTAACATTGGTGCTGCAGACCTTATCATGGCGGAAAGCCAGGAAGCCACTGGGGATCGCGGAAATCCCTACTATTCACAGGAGCTGAATGTGGCTTCTGAGGACACCGTCACCTCTAGCAGCTTCCCAGCAGTCGGCGATCGGGGAAACTGGTACTTCACGCAGGAGCTGAACCTTGGTGCTGATGACATCGTCTCATCCAGCAGCCAGGCAGTCACAGGGGAACGCGGCAATCGCTACCACTCACGGGCGCTGGATGTGGCGGCACAGGATTCTGTAGTCAGCAGCTCACAGCCAGTGCTGGGGGACGGGGGAAATCCCTACCACTCTCACGCTCTGGATGTCGCTGCTGAAGATTTCATCGTCCCCGCCAGTTTTCAAGAGATGGGTGGTGTGGGTGGGAACCCGTGTTTCTCCCAGCTGCTGGATGCTTCAGATGCTGGAGGTGAGTATGTTGCCTTGGCGTTTCAACTTGTTTTCCTGCTCTCCACCCCCACATTGTCAAGTTTGATGATAGATTTAAATTGTGTGGTGCAGCTCCCTCCCAAAAGTTAAGGTCTGTCCACTACAAAACTGCATAATACTGAGCAGTTCCTAAGACCATTAAAAAAAAAGTACATAGGTCCTAGTGTGTACACAGTCCTGGTCTTTATAATGTTTGCTTGATTTCCTCTGTGGGATTTTTTCGGAAAGTGTTAAAGAAAAACAGAAAATCAGCACGGCTGCAGCTTTCTTATCTCACTGGAGAGTAACACCATAGAATTGTTTGTACTGTCACTTAAAATAGATTAGCTAATTGCACAAGGGTGCAGTTGTACATTCTGGATCCTTCAGACTGGTATTTTTTGTCCACATCATCGGGGCCATCATCATAATTCTGCATTCCAAGTAGTATCTGACAGCTGGCATAGGGTGCTGCAGTTTACCCCCATGCACGTCCTTTGAATGTAGGCAGCAGTGTTTCATGCTGGGCTGAAAATGTCGCATGCAGTTCAGCCTGGTTGGCTCTGGCTGGTAATGTGAGGAATGGGTGTACAGGTGATAAATACTTGTTGCACAGACTAATCCCAGAGCCCTAATGTCCTACCAGCTGTCCCATTTTCAAGCCCTCATGAATAGATCAGTCGAGAATTCCATGTAGGATCAGAAACATTAGGATTTAGCAGCCACATGCTTGTGGATTTTGGCAGCACCTTTACAGATCAGGAGTCCTCGGACTTCCTGTTTGCACCAGAAAGCATTGCATGTAGATGTGTTTAATATGCTGTAAGAAGTGGTGAGTATTATATCATAAAATGCCCATCTGAAGGAGTTATGCCACACCTGGCGGACACAAGTGAGACTGCAAAATGATGTGCATGCCATGAGACATGTTGGAGCTGTGGCTTTTCCTGGAGGAAGCGAAAAGAGTATCACATGACACGATGCCATCCTGAAACAGACCATGCGACCTTCGTTAGATCAAGAAGCCATTCCAGATGCTGTGTACCATCAAGATCATGTCAGACAGTGCCATTCTCAGGCGACAGTATGTTTTGAGTGGTGAACAGCTGAGTATTACATCACATCCTATCATCGGAGACTCATGCTAAACTTGGAGATTGGAAATGCAGTGAACACTGAACAACTTGGTGTGACGTCGCACAACAAGCTCAAAATTCTTGCTGGCGGTGTAAGACGGAAAATCTCTATGAAAAGTTTACTTGAATTTGCAGGCAGCGTGTGGAGCTCAAAGTCGGAAGCTGCGAGTGTTGCCACTGATCATCAAGAAACATCAGGACATGGCTGCAGAACGCATATCAGTCCAGGCGAGTCTCCGCAGACAACTGCAGCAGATAGAAGTTGGGATGATAGTGGGCATCGGGTCGTGGGAGCCGAGCCACTTGAGACAGCTGTGGAAACATTGGGAACCCTGGTCTCTGGGTGCACGCAAGAATCTTTGCTGCCAAGGTGCAGCGAGAGGAGCAAGCAACGAAAGAAACGCTGCCTAGTCATTTATCCCTGCCAGCTGGCGACACACGGTGTCAGTGAGTGCCGTCCTGTATTTGCCTGCTCTTGTGCATGGTGGACTTTGGTCTCCATGGTGAGGCGTTCCACGTTTTGCAGTGTGCTTTGGCTCTCTGATGCCTGGGTAGCGTGGGATAACTAGGCACGTCAGGGAGGGAGAGAGGAAAACAGATTTATGTCACTGATTTGGGTTACGAAAGTGTGCCTGACCAGTAGTCTAGCAGTAGCAGTGCAGACAGAACTATTTAAACAAGATTGCAATCATGCCAGCGGTAGCTGTGTTTTTGCCAGTGGACTTGCACAGGTTTCTGTGCTGCAGTTGGTTCTGCACGCCCCTATACTTTTGCATGCTGCAAGTGTGTGCTTACAGGATGTTGTGTTATGCATGAGGATTGCAATTTGTTGTATCCAGGGTTCTTCCATAGCCCCCAAAACTGACTTTCCCTGGAACTCTCTGCTCGGGAGTTGTAAGGGTCCCTTGACAAGAAATGATGGCTCCCTGTGTGTTCTCTTAATTTGAAATATAAATGGAAAGACAAAAAGTCCCTGGGATACATGGGTGGAAATGTCCCTGCATCCTTTCAGATCTCAGTGCATGATAGAAGCATGATTGTGCATTAAAGGGAGAATCCTGGCATGAATGAGCTTTTGTAGCTTCTAGTTCTAGGTTGATATGTTTGTGATCAGTCTGCTTTCTGCTAGACCCGCAGGTCTTGTGAATTTAGAAACCATGTGGTGGTCGATTTAATGTGACAGAGGCATTGTGGTCTCAACCATTCCCTTTAGGAGTGTTGCTTTTGTTGGATGTCCGATGCTTATATTTGTAATAGCCACACTCCAGGGTGCATCTTTTACATATTTACATATTTTACATCACCATCAGTGCTGGGAATTTACATCCAGAGAGAATCTCGTAGTATCTTTTGTGCTGCATAACTGATTGTGTGAACATGCATGTGCAGCACGTGTGCTTTGGAGACTTTTCATCTGCAGTGGTGAAATCCTCGTCCTCTTGTATTTAGATGCATTCTCACAAGCAACCCTCATCTCCCTCAGTTATCCATTTCTGCCGCAGAATAGCAGGGCAGCCATCAGTGCTGTACATGCACTGGCTAGTTTTGTTTCTGAATTGTCCATGTGTGTGTGTGTGTGAGAGAGAGAGAGAGTGTGGGTTGGGGGGAGGCGTGTTAGAGGTAGATAGGATGCAGGAGAGAATGATAAGAATGCATCCCAGGTCTTGTTTCAGCATAAAGCCGCAAGAAGCATCTCACATTAAAATACTTTCTTCCTGCACTTGCAGCAGATACAGAAGAGTACCAAGAAGAATATGATGACAATGATGAAGAAGAGGAGGATGAAGATGACGAGGACGAAGAGGAAACATCAGAAGAAGCAGAGGAAGTTCTGTTTGAGAAACGCATTACCCTCATGAGCCAGGACCCTGGGAGCGGATCGTGGAAAGTGAGGAATGTCATGTGTAAATGTTTGTACGTCTGTGAAAAGGTAGTGGATTTGTTGAGAATTCTACTTTTGCACTTTTCGTGGTGGTTGTGTCAGCAAGTAAAAGGGAGCTCATGACTCGGGTAGGGGTTGGGCGTAAGGAGCATTTGGTTAAGGATGTTGGGGTAAGAAAAGGTGGGATAAACAGTCAGCCCCCTAAATGTGCTTCTTGCAAGAAACTACGTGGTGAACACACTATCCTAACCCACAACTTCCCCCAGGTCAATGACCCCTTCGGTAGTCTAGTAGCTAAGGCGTCTGCTTCCCAGGCAGAAGGTCGGTGGTTCCCCCCTCCTTCCCCCCGAATCATACCTAAGACTCAAAAATTGGCAGTCCAGTAGCTGCCCGACCAGACCCTGGTACTATAGTGAACAGTATTAGGACTGGTTGGCCCAGTGTCAGTATAATGTGACTGGGTGGGACTGATGCCTGTGTTGGGACAGCAGTCCCACGTGTGGCAGCACATCGTCTAAAGGACACTGTGCTGTGCACCTCCCTCTTTTCATTTTGTTAATGGGAGATCAAGTCAAGGAAGAGGTGGGGCAGCTGCCAGGATAATTCTGAGAGCTATCGATACATTATGGAAGTGAATTTGAGCCTCTCTTTGATCAGTGAATTTATTGCATTCAAGTGTTTGTCCTACCTTTTATCCCCGTGCAGTGACAACAATGTTACTGGGACTGCGTGTTTTTCCTGAGCTGAGTCATATTACGATCAGAGTAACTATACAAATCTTTAAGCAACTTTATTTTCCATTTCAGAGATTGGGGATGGGGAACCTGCGCCTGACTTTCAATGAGGATCTAAATGGATACAACCTTCTGGTTGTTTCTGATGATAACAAGAAACTTTGCACTCATGTCATCTGCTCAGAACACACCGCTTCCTTGTAAGTAGCGTCCAGTCCGCTGCCTGTTATTTGCCACAAGTACGTCCTGTGTAACCTGTCACCTGTGTTGTAATTGTCCTAGCAGTTCCTTGGCATCAGCTCTTCGCTCCCATGTATTCCCCACACCCCCATTTCCATTTCTTTTGTTTGCATTTTTAATCTCTGTCAAGTGAACATATCTAAGTGTTAAATTACAAGAAACAAATTTATTATACAGAAATACCAAAGACAAGAGCTGTGAATGGAAGTGCTTGGACTTCTCCACTGACGAACCAGTGCAGCAGCATTTCAAAGCTTGCTTCAGCTCCCCGCTAGCCGCAGAGGAATTTGCCCAGAAGTTCAGCGAGGTGAGGCACCATTTTTCTGTAAATAGGACCCATGCTGTCCCCCTCCCCTCCCCATGCCTCCCAGCATATTAATGCAAGGTCCGGAAATAGTTAAAGACTTGTGAAAGTGAAAATCTGACTGGTGTATTTATTTGCCATGGATTTCATAGATATTTTCTTCAAAACAGGGACAGAAGCTAGCTGTGGAATCTGGTCTTCAAGAGCTTCCAGCCTTCCCGCTTTCAGCAACTGATACATCTTAGTTGGTATTTGTGTGAACTTTTGGGTCAGGTGGGGGTGCCTGTACTGTTCAAATATGAAGGATGTAATAACAGTCATTGGTAAAACAATTTACAGATTTGTCTTCACTGTCAGAATTTAATTTTCCAAGGACAGATTCGTGCCGATATAGATGCATGTTTCCAAAAGACGCTCCCTAGTGTTTTTGGAGGTAGGAAGTGGTTACAAAGAAACAGTGTATCTGATCGCAACGCAAGATTTTCTTCAAGCTGCACCATGCTAACAGACCAGTGCCTACAGATCATCTGTGTTGGGACCTCTGAAGTGGGGTTAAAATGGTTTCATTTCTACCGGAGTTTGTTCAAGTGTGTACAGCACCAGATGTATTCCCCCGTGGTATTTTCAGTGAACAGGTGGTCCTGTCCGTTTTAGAGAATGAGTAGTGTGTGAGTGAGGGTAGCTGAAATCGATGTCTTTCACACCTTTTGGATTCATCCGCTGTCGAGTTAAGCCTGAAACTGAAGTACTGATTTTGTATAACTTTTTAAAATAAAAATTTTATCTTGATGCAAATGATGTAAAACATGAAAGAATGTGTAAATAAACCCTTAGCCTGCTTTGCCTTTTTTTTTTGTGTGTGGAGAAAGAGGTTGAAGAATGATGAACTCCTACGATCGTTCCTTAACCTACCAGCAGGAGACCTGGACTGTGATTTACTTTGCGACACATTTATGAGATGTGGAAGTTGGTCACAAAATGCATTTTGGAATATAACATTTTATTTTACAAAAGTTCCAAAATAACACCTCCATGTACAGAAGTGTAGTGTGTAGCTCAGCGATATGTATTCAGCAGAGGAATGTTACGAATATCTTCAATAAATCAGTCCGGATCTGCATAAAAAACCCAAGCTGCTGTTTCAACAGCACAAACAAGGTAGAGTTTATATGAATAGATTATGAACTCAAAACTCCAGATCATATATGCTAGACATTGCAATATTATAATTTTTTGCTAAGATGCCAACATTGTTCCTCTGATACCCCCTCAGAACTCGTGTAACCCCACCCTCCATTCTTTGCAGCTACATATTTAGGATAAAGATCCCATAAGCAGCTTTGGTCATACTCTAAAAGCAAATTTTTAAAAAGTAGAAGTAATTTTAATGAGTTTAGAGGTAGGACATGGCTCTAATGTAATCAGTATTTTTATCCAAATGCACTATTCAAAGATATTTTAACTCTTAAAAATACAGCTGCTGGCCTCATTTTTCTAAACTTCTACAGATGCGCAAAAAAGGATGTAAACATCAAAGCTTTTGTTCCAAAATTCTGTCCGACATTATGTGCCCAATAATTTAAAAACCTGAGACCACAGCTCCGCTCCAAAACAAGCTCAAGCATAATCGTCAAAACAGACTGCCGAGACACGTAAATAAAAAAATCAGATACCCTTCATACAGCTCTGAACAGCATGCCATCCTTATACAGCAGTAAACAGCAATTTTATGTTTCCAGGAATGGAAGCATTAGCTGCCAATCCCCCAAGATGCACAAAGAAACATTTAACATTACAAAAAGTATGAGTGGTCCTGTCTCCTGTACTTAAAGACTTCTATAACCCCCCCCCCCCACCTCCATACAGAACAGGTTCTGCTGGAGCTGCTTCCTACCCACAGATCCCTAGCCAACAAATAACCCAGTGTTTGCATCACCATGCCGATGGTAAGGATAAAACATGGCAAGTCCACGCACTGCAATCATCTGAACCAGGTTCACAATCTAAAGGAAGCTTGATTACAAATTGTAAAAACCTGTTTGGGGTAAACAAAATGTAAGCTTTATGGCACTACTAGAATGGTTACATCCATCAGGTACAAACTTAAATATTTTAAATAATAGTAAATGATAAGCCAAGGTCTGCTCGTCAAACAACAGTTAACAGCCATCAGCGTTGCTGGAACTTCAAATGAACACGAGAACAAAGCGCCGGCTATAAGGAGGTTACTGTATATGACTGGGTTTAAGTCTGTGGAGAAATAACCAGAAACGTTCCTGTCCAACAAAGCTCTTTCTCCCGTAACCAAACATTGCCAGGTGGTTCCCGCCTACATGTCGTCACGCCACTGGTAGCCACTGCTTGCCCGAGAGTTGAAACTGGAGTTGTGGAAGGTGTGTGCGTTGTACGACTGTTCGTGCAGAAGCTGTTCCAGCTCTGTTTGGGTGTCCACAATGTTCACATGGAATGGAGACCCTGGCACATCCCGGCCTGACCACCGAACGCTGATGATGTACAGGCCAGTTTCTGTCGGGTCGTAGCGACACAAAATGGTGCGATCCTTCTGGCTGTCTCGGTACATCTCTACTTGGAAAGCTCCTAATCACGGCCAGACAGAAAATTTTCAAGACTGAGGGTTTCTGGAGTTAGTAACAGAGTAAACACTTTTGACTTGCCTTGAGTATTAAATGTTATGTGGGCAAATGCATTCTCTATTCATCCTGGTTGCACATATAACCTCAAACTAAAAGCATGAAAGAATATTTGATGAAGAAATCAAAGACAGCCCTGAGCACCACTCACCTTTGGGACCTCGTATTCGAACCGTCAGCTGACCCGCACCAGCACCACGCGTCTCCACAACAAAGCGGCTCTGGAAAGTTGCTAGGATACCGTGCTCAACACCTGGGCCACTCACTCGCACTTTGCTCGCATCTGGCTGTGCGGACACTTTGAATGCAAAGGGGCTCCCTGTTGGATGGCAGAACAGCCCTTAAGGGTCCATGGCATGTGGAACACATTTTAAGCTTCAACAATCACACAAATCACTGTTCTAAATATGAATAGAATGAAAGTTTTCAGATCTGCATTGAATTTGGCCAATTTTAAAGGAAGATTTTCAAATTTTACATCAAATGTGTGAACTTGTAGAGAAAAAAAAAGCAGGTAATTGTCTTCCAAAATTAATGTCATCAGAACGCGAACATTTTCGTCGCTGTGATTGTGCTCCTTGGGTTCTTACCATTAACGTGCTCGTCACCATATTTTACTTGCAGCACATGACGACCTGCTTCCTGAGGTCGCACGACAAGACGGAACGTCCCATCCTTGTGGTCCTCTAGTTCACAATGGGCCACTCTTGTTGGACCCATGCAGTATGCAGTTAACTCCCCTGCCATCATCAAATGTTTAGTCTATAGGGTCATAAAATTATTGCAGATCGCCATGACATTAAGGATGCATGAATGGTAAAAATAGTGTCAAGGGAGGTAGGAAAGATCAGCTGGACCAATCTGCAAAGCTACAGGCAAATGAAAAAGGAGATAAATCCAGCTTTTACTGCATGGAACAGAGCACAGCTTCAGTCCATGACAAATGTGCCAAGCAGTTTGCAGGGACCATTTATGCTGGGGGTTGGATACAGCCACAAATGCACAAACACTGATACAGTCTGTTACGAACATTCTGGTCAGCACAAACATTGATACAGTCTGTTACATTGTGGTCAGCACAAACACTACTACAGTCTGTTACAAACATTGTGGTCACCACAAACACTGCTACAGTCTGTTACAACATTGTGGTCAGCACAAACAACACTACAGTCTGTTACAAACATTGTGGTCACCACAAACAACACTACAGTCTGTTACAAACATTGTGGTCAGCACAAACACTACTACAGTCTGTTACAAACATTGTGGTCACCGCAAACAACACTACACTCTGTTACAAACATTGTGGTCAGCACAAACACTGATACAGTCTGTTACAAACATTATGGTCACCACAAACACTGATACAGTCTGTTACAAACATTGTGGTCAGCACAAACACTGCTACAGTCTGTTACAAACATTGTGGTCAGCACAAACACTACTACAGTCTGTTACAAACATTCTGGTCAGCACAAACACTGCTACAGTCTGTTACAAACATTGTGGTCAGCACAAACACTGATACAGTCTGTTACAAACATTATGGTCACCACAAACACTGCTACAGTCTGTTACAAACATTGTGGTCAGCACAAACACTGATACAGTCTGTTACAAACATTGTGGTCAGCACAAACAACACTACAGTCTGTTACAAACATTGTGGTCACCACAAACAACACTACAGTCTGTTACAAACATTGTGGTCAGCACAAACACTACTACAGTCTGTTACAAACATTGTGGTCACCACAAACACTGCTACAGTCTGTTACAAACATTGTGGTCAGCACAAACACTGATACAGTCTGTTACAAACATTATGGTCACCACAAACACTGCTACAGTCTGTTACAAACATTATGGTCACCACAAACACTGATACAGTCTGTTACAAACATTATGGTCAGCACAAACACTGCTACAGTCTGTTACAAACATTGTGGTCAGCACAAACACTGATACAATCACGATACAGTCTGGTACAAACATTCTGGTCAGCACAAACACTGATACAGTCTGTTACAAACATTGTGGTCAGCACAAACACTGATACAATCACGATACAGTCTGGTACAAACATTCTGGTCAGCACAAACACTGATACAGTCTGCTACAAACATTCTGGTCAGTACAGTCTGCTACATTCTGGTCAATACAAACGTACCAGGTCCTGCCTTGCGTGTGTCAATGCGGACGTCTAGATCATGTCCCAGAATTCCTCCTTTTAGTCCGTCTCCCGAAACAACGACCTTGTCGGGGTGAACAGCGCCAATAATGTTCACCTTCAATCAAAAGAGATTTATGTCACTGTTTGTGCATCACGAACAAATTTGCAAAAGAAACCCCTTCGTTGAAAGGGTTTGCTTGTACGAGCTAAAGCTTCCTTTAATGCTACTGCAACCCTTTATGTCGTCTGTCCCAGTACTTGGATCCCAGACCATGAACAGGGACATTGTCCAGCTGACAAACACCTGGTCTACAGAGACTTCATTAAGGTGACCATATGGATAAGTCTACCGTTTTTTTTCTCTCGTAAGCACCTTGTAAGGTGAGCCACGAAGCTGTCGGCCATTCCAGGAGATGTGCAACAGGTAGGCACCAGGTAGGACAGGGATGTATGTGCACCGGAACTTTCCTCCACCAAGGGGTGTCACAAACACATTGATTTCTGCTCTCACACCTGTCAGCTGCACTTCGGGCTCACCTGAAGCAGGTAAATACATTACTTTCTTCAGGTACTGATCGAGTTGAAACACTGTTAGAAGACTGCAGCACTATGTACAGTGGAAACTCCTAATCATGAGTTTCTTGGAACAGGTGACACTACCTTGTCATAAATGCATCTTGTGATAATAGGGTTTATTTACATAAGGTGCTTAACTTGTGCAAAAGCTGCTGTGTGGTCATGGTGTACATTGTTACGTACGTGGACTAATTTGTATGCACTCGGCAGTTGATGAAGTAGCCGTTGCTGCAAAACGTATACATGTAGCTATGCAGTGTACAAGTCGTAATTTTTTTAAAAAGTCATCCTTAAATTTAGTAACAGCTGATCCATAACCCTTGCACATGAGTAAGCCTGTCAATTGGCAGTGACGATGACAGATTCAAAGAATATATTTTTTGACAAATAGAAGGGTGTTGATCAAGAAGTCAAAACTGTCTCGTGATAACTGATGACTCATGGTATGAAATATCATCATAAGTGGTTTCCAGTGTGAGTGATATATCTTCTTTGAGGCACGGTCATGTCAAACAATGAATAATCAAATGATACGGAAAGACTCAGGCCTGTAAAGCTGATGAGGAAAAAATTTAATGGAATGAACTCCTCCCCTCCCCCACAACACACCCACACACACACACACATGCATGAGTGTGCAACCACGCTCTCTGTCTTACATGGACGTTTTATCTTTATGCAGGTAGTCTACACAGCATCATTGAGATGAATGCAAGCATGCTCCAGCTTAGAGACACGTGATTAACAAAAGATTTTGTGAATCCCCTGGATGAACTATCGGCCATCTTTCAGGCATCCATATATGTGTTGATTTTTTTTTTCTTTTTTGAGGCTCAACAATCTTCTAAACCATGGCTTCATCTGTAGAAGCTGGCTCCCCAACCGAGTTCATCCTCTAGCTGTGAAGGTGGACCCCAGTGCCGCTGGTTGCTGTCACCACTCACCTGGCCCCGCACGAGAGGCGTCGATCAGGAACTCTGCCTCTTCCCTGATGATGGCTTCCTTCAGACCACGTCCCGACAAAATGACCTTGCTGGGGTCAGCAGCGCTGCCGACAGCAAAGCCATGGAAAGGGGAGTTTACCAGCGGCGTGTCAGACCAGTACACATGGATCTTGTGCTCTCCTGCAAAAAAAGGAAACTGACTGCAGGTGGCATCTGATGCATCACTTTGTGACGACATAATACCACCACATGATGCCTCACTTTGTGACGACATAATACCACCACGTGATGCCTCACTTTGTGACGACATAATACCACCACATGATGCCTACCTTTGTGACGACATAATACCACCACAGGATGCCTCACTTTGTGACGACATAATACCACCACGTGATGCCTCACTTTGTGACGACACAGTACCACCACAGGATGCCTCACTTTGTGATGACACAATACCACCACGTGATGCCTACCTTTGTGACGACATAATACCACCACAGGATGCCTCACTTTGTGACGACATAATACCACCACGTGATGCCTCACTTTGTGACGACACAGTACCACCACATGATGCCTCACTTTGTGACGACATAATACCACCACATGATGCCTACCTTTGTGACGACACAGTACCACCACATGATGCCTCACTTTGTGACGACATAATACCACCACGTGATGCCTCACTTTGTGACGACATAATACCACCACATGATGCCTACCTTTGTGACGACATAATACCACCACAGGATGCCTCACTTTGTGACGACATAATACCACCACGTGATGCCTCACTTTGAGACGACACAGTACCACCACAGGATGCCTCACTTTGTGACGCAATACTAGCATGCCAGGCACAATTTCTTGTCAGCATTTATGTAATGCCATGCTGACAAGCTATTTATTCTAGGACAATATACCAGCTGTATGGTTCATACAAGCCTCCACACTCCTTAAAGCCATGCCATTAATTTCAGTATCTCAAGGTCTGCTAACAGAAAGTGTAGAGGAGCCGGGTGTGTATGCAGTGTGTGTGTGTACGTGTGGGTGTGTATGTGTGTGTAAGTGTGTGTGATATAACCCAGCAAATGTGTGGCATGTGAACTGTCTTGTCTTCGGATGCATCATTGCATGAAATTTTTATTTCTCCCCTGAGTAAGCACACCATTCTACTCTTTAATTCTTTAATGTACGCTTACGAATTTCCTCTTTGTTATCTTCCTTCTCTTCGTGTGATGAGGAAAAAGCACAACAAAGTAGCATGGGAAGACAAGTGTGACAACGAAAGAGGAAGATGTGACCACATGTGGAAGACGACCTGTAGCATTTAAAGATGATCCATTATAACACACAGACTGACTTCCTACCTTCCTCTCGAGGGGTGAAGCTGATTGTGGAGCGCCCAACGACGCTGCTGTCCACGTTTACTGGAACCAGTCCACCAGGGCCCTTGACTTCTGCAGTCAGTTTACCTGCAATCAACCGAACACCTATTTTACACTTGCCACAAGGTGAGGCATGCACTGTTATAAACCAGGCATCATTAGTCATTAAACCACATTACAGAGTCTGTTCATTGCAGCTCACCTGGTTGTTTGAAACGAAATGCATCAAATTCTTGTGTTCCATACTGGTCATCTATTCATGACTGTGTCTGTTTGTAGGAACACACCTGTTTGTGTCATGACCTGTCACAGTAGACTGTGACAGGTCATGACACAAACATACCACATACGACTACACCAAGATCTGTTAGTTTCATGTATCAGTCTGCTGTGTCATCCTTTCATTATCTGTCCTCTTCTGAGACATGCCCTCTCTCACACCTACAACCGTCATCAGCATCATAAGACACAGGCTAATGCCTGCCATCAACATCATCGTTACCTTCCCCCTTCCCCTTTTTTGCATTCCTTCCCAGTTTGCACTCCTTCCCATTTTTGCATTCCTTCCCGTTTTGCATTCCTTACCTGGTCCTGCCTCAGACACATCAAAGGGAATACGCTTCTCCTCCTTAACAACCAGATGGACTCGATCCTTGGAATCCATGTAATGCTGCCAGCCCCCAACTACCTGAACCTTTCGGGCACACATCACCTTGGGGTGGAAGGGAGACCCTGAACAAAAAATCAATCGTCTATCACATTCTGTATTTGCCAATATTCTCTCTGTTCACTGTCACCAAAAAGGAGAAAAATGTTTTTTGCCATGTCAGACGAGTATAATAATGAACATGTGCTCACAGACTCCCGATTCTCAAAAGCATTGGGAATAACTAATGCTGTGACAGAACATGGCTAAACTGTAGCTGTTGTAATAGATAGAAACTGTAGCTGTTGTAATAGAAACTGTAGCTGTTGTAATAGATAGAAACTGCAGCTGTTGTAATAGATAGAAACTGTAGCTGTTGTAATAGAAACTGTAGCTGTTGTAATAGATAGAAACTGCAGCTGCTGTAATAGATAGAAACTGTAGCTGTTGTAATAGAAACTGCAGCTGTTGTAATAGAAACTGTAGCTGTTGTAATAGAAACTGTAGCTGTTGTAATAGAAACTGTAGCTGTTGTAATAGATTGAAACTGTAGTTGTTGTAATAGATAGAAACTTTAGCTGTTGTGATAAAAACTGTAGCTGTCGTGACAGATAGAAACTGCAGCTGTTGTGACAGACATAAACTGTAGTTGTCGTGACAGATAGAAACTGCAGCTGTTGTGACAGACATAAACTGTAGCTGTTGTGACAGATAGAAACTGTAGTTGTCGTGACAGATAGAAACTGCAGCTGTTGTGACAGACATAAACTGTAGCTGTTGTGACAGACAGAAACTGTAGCTGTTGTGACAGACATAAACTGTAGCTATTGTGACAGGTAGAAACTGTAGCTGGTTGGAACTGACCAGGAATCTCCTTCCCGTTCCACTTGACTTGTACGTCAAACATCCCAACTTCCACTGGTATGTAGGTAACAGCATACTGGCCGTCAGGCTGAGGGTCAATGCTGCATTTGGCAATGGAATTAGGGCCTGGAAATGAATGGTACATTTCATCAGTTTGCATCCAAGTTTTTCTAAGTTCTAAATGACTGATGGTGAGTAACCTCCATAGTTATTATGAAAGCGACTGTCACCAATCTTACAAGAACATTATATATCACCTTTGTTACAAAAATGCAATGGTGATAGAAATGGTTCGATACAAAACAGTTAAACAGTAGAATTGGACCAAATTATCCAAAACTCATAGCAACTAACAGTATCACATCAAAAGACTACTCACCATCCACCTGCACAGATGGCTCTCCTCTCATTCCGCGTGCGTCAATGTAGAAAATGGCGGTCTTGTCCTCCTCGCCGCGATACAGTCCATCGCCGTAGGCAGGGGGCAGCACTCCCTCGCTTATCTCCTGAGTGAAGGGAGACCCTGGGCAAAGGTAGAGTGACTTTTGAGATGGAATGACAAGGTCACAGGTTAAAGACCAACTTCTGTGCAAGACATTGTTATCTTGTTGAACGGCAGGTCAATGGGACTGCCTTTCATTTCAAAACTTCCCATTAAGTAGTGAATAGGCATGTGTATAAATAGCTTTTTTGCTATATTTAAAAGGTTAACTGAAATTTCCAGAAGCACGAACCCATTCAACAAGGAACAAAACCAGGAGTATGAATACCAAGGTTTCCCTTCTCAAACTACAGCAGCAAACATCGAGAGCCAAGGAGGTCGCTGTGACATACAAGAATGCTATGTTCCAACTGTGAACTTTCACCCTGCCAGTCCCTGTGAAGTGTGAAAGAACTATGGCCACACTGTTAAATCTGACTGACAGAGGTCAGAGGTTGGTGAGCAGTACAGAAATCCCCCCACTATGTGCATTAGACTTTTGAAATAAGAGTGTTGCTTCGTATTATCAGATGGCTGAGGCATCCTGCTTCAGACCAAAGAAATGTGACTATAAAAAATATAACCCAACAGACATCCCTGTGTTTGGTCAACATTTTGTCCTTGACAAGCAAGACAGGACTGTGACGTGATCCTTCTGCCTGAGCTGTCTTCATACTCAACAGAATCTTCCAAGTACAAGCAAGTGTTCTGCCTTGATTTCATCTTTGAATGCACATCATGTGGCAACTGTTATCATCGTACTCTAGGAACAGAATCTCAGCACTGGGTGACCAGCTGACCCCTGTACAGTGAGGAGTGCACACAGTACATTCTGTACTGTTGTACTAGGTGACCAGTGCACACACCGCATTCTGTACTGTTGTACAAGATGACCAGTGTACACACTGCATTCTGTACTGTTGTACAAGGTGACCAGTGTACACAGTACATTCTGTACTGTTGTACTAGGTGACCAGTGCACACACTACATTCTGTACTGTTGTACTAGGTGACCAGTGCATACACAGCATTCTGTACTGTTGTACTAGGTGACCAGTGCATACACAACATTCTATACTGTTGTACAAGATGACCAGTGCACACACTACATTCTGTACTGTTGTACTAGGTGACCAGTGCACACACTACATTCTGTACTGTTGTACAAGATGACCAGTGCATACACTACATTCTGTACTGTTGTACTAGGTGACCAGTGCACACACTACATTCTGTACTGTTGTACAAGGTGACCAGTGCACACACTACATTCTGTACTGTTGTACGAGGTGACCAGTGCATACACTACATTCTGTACTGTTGTACTAGGTGACCAGTGCACACACAGCATTCTGTACTGTTGTACAAGATGACCAGTGCACACACTACATTCTATACTGTTGTACAAGATGACCAGTGCACACACTACATTCTGTACTGTTGTACAAGATGACCAGTGCACACACTATGTTCTGTACTGTTGTACTAGATGACCAGTCCATGTACATACAACACTTTGTTTGCCATCTCTACAAAGTGACTATGTAGTTAAGGGCGGTTCTTTTCAACTTGTCTTTCCTGGTTCAGGCACTCTTGTCACAGCTGTGGCAGACAAACCTTTGACAACAAAGATATGGTCCTGAACAAAAGCTGCCACACAATTCTGAGCGGCACATGGCTTATCCTCGTGAATGTGTTACTTCCCTTTGCTTCACAACTGCAGCCATTGCAATGACAACCTTTTCTTTCTTCAGCCCTTAACCTCAAAGAAATCTCAATTTACTGGGTTTTTTGTGAGAGCTGGAAAGGTGAAAGCACTAATGTATGAGCAGCAAGCACACTGACACACTTGTTGCATCTCATTTCAAAGGATCTTCCTTCTGATAACATTTTCTAAAAACAAAACAAAAAAAAGAGGAGCAGGTTTAGTCTTTGCCACATGGTACATTTTTCAACTTTGATGCTGGGGAAACTTTTAACAGCAGGCCTGTTTGTGGGGAGGTGGGTTTGGTGACTTTTCACACATAAACTAATTGCTACCTGGATAAAACAAGACAAGGACATTAATATGCGAAATATCTACAGAATATATGTTCCTCGTACATTTATAGGCGTATTCTGGCATTTCACTTTCTTTTGCCCTGTGTGTGTGTGTGTGCTTGTGTGTGTGTGTGTGAGAGAGAGAGATAGAGGGGGTGGGTGGGGGTGGGGAGTGGTGGCGGTTAGGCACTGTTTCTTCCTTTACACTTTTGAACTTTTCCTCTCCCTTTGAGGTTGCGGGGGGACCCACACTGGACCCAGCCCTCATCTGGAATGCAGCTAGCACAATTCATGCGCGGATCTGAGACATTGTTTTTTTCAACAGCAGGTCAGCATCTGAATCTTACATACTGGAACATTAAAATTAATCCCCCCAAGCTTCCAATTAAAAAGGGTTCATCATTATATATATACACACAACCAGCCCACACACTTTCTGTCAGTTCACAAAGCCTCATCTCACCTTGGGCTTCCAGCGGACGATAAGTTTGTCTGTACAATGATGATGTGAATGACGATGAGCGTGTGACGGTGACTTGTTTGCCGGCCACATTTTCCTGGCCTCTAGTCACTGTCGCCGGGGCAACCATCATTAGAGACGTAGGAATGATGGAAGCTTTGTGGTGATTGGGCAGTTCGACTGTAAGAATGCTGTTTTGAACAGAACTAGCTTGGATGTCACCAGGTGAGGAAGCTGGCTGTGCGTTAGGTGTAGCCCCAGGAAAACCTGATGTGACCATAGGTAACACATGCAGGCCACCACTGGCCGATGTCAGCATGCCTGTTGGAACGATGGAAGCTTTGTGGTTGTTGGGCAGAGGCACAACAACGCTGCCATCCTGCTTAATGACCCCTTGCTGCATGAAGGTGTTCGGAGAGTCCAGGGAATTTCCTAGGCGGAGCTCACCTGGATTACCTGGTGACAACACAGCATCGGCATCATGTCTTCCTGGCACCACAAGGTTTTTGGTTGTCTTACGGGACAGCAACTTCTTCCGCCAGCTGCCTGCCTGCCGATGGCTCGAGTCTTTTTCAGAGCTCTGCGGATCTTGTTTAGAGGACTGACTGAATGAACTTGACCGTGACACTGGGTTAGAAGCCGCAGACTTTGGTCGAATGACTTTCAGGACCTTGTGAACCATTCGCTGCGAGATGCTGCGGTGGACACCAGCCTCCTTGTGTTTCTTGCTGTTCTTCAGGGCGCTGTCCCACAGCGAACTATCTTCGGGATCTGCTTCACTGAAATGTTCAACAATAGTCCTCATGGGCCCAGATCCATGCCTGTCCAAAGTTCTGCTGGTACCAAAGGTGTGTCCTTGAGACTTGCTGTCTGATGCCGTGACCGCCAGTGGGATAGATTCCGCTGACTTTGAAAGACTGATTCGAGTAACATGAGGGTTAAGAGTGTGTGAGCGATAGAGAACTTCAGGGTTTGTGCTGGACTGGTAAAGGTAAGAATGCTGACGTGAAGAGGTCACCGGAGGCTGTGCGTTATTTTCATGGTGTTTTTTGTAATGTCCTGTTCTTGGCAGCGTGCTGGCAGCACTCAACACCACAATATTTTCTTCAGAACTGAATGACATTTCATGTGCAAAACTGTCCTGTTCTCGGAACGTCTGTGAAGTCACATTAACACCATGAACTTGTTCTTTGAATATTTGTGTGGAAGGATTAACAGTTTGCAAGTTACCATTCACAGCATCAGAATCCAGATGCCTTGAAGTTGAGGGTGATGTGCCAGAATGCACCTTTATAATGCTAACAGCTCCTGCCTGTTCGTGCGTTGACGATGCATGAAACGTTTTCTCTCGATGTTCTGCTGTTCCCATGCAGCTGCCAACCATGTTCGTGAACCTGGACCCTGAGCTGCCACTGATGTCAGCATGGCCAGGCGTTGACTGACTGCTGGCTGTAACCGCATTCAAGGGAGCTTTGTGACCTATTGGAAAGCCACTGGCTTCATTTTTCACATCCGCAGAACTGTTAAAACCAGCAGCATGTAGGAAGGCTGGGCCCATGTTGGCTCTACTCTTGAAATGATTCTCCAGTCTGTTCAGCAAAGCTTTGTTGGCAAAGACGCTCAGATTGTCTGTAGATATGGACATCTTTCTGCTAGTCACCAGACTGCCAGCTGCCTCGTCCACTGTGTCCAGGTCGCTGTGCATGCTGCGGCTGCGCTGTAGCATGTTCCTTTTCTCCAACACCTGCTCCAGTTCCTTCACAAGCTGGTTGTACTGCTTGGAGCCTGGGTCCTTGATTGACCGGCGAAAGATCATTGGAAACGGCACGGCTAACGACTCCTTAAACTCTTTGGGTGGGGGAGGAGGGGAACTTGGCTCCAGGAAATCATAGGATCCGCTCAAAGAACTCTCTGAAGAAATGATTTTGGAAGCTTCGTCGTGGGAGAAAGACAATGCCGGAGGAGCAGCAGCTGACACTGGCAGGACCTCGACATGATTTTCTGCAGGACCCGAGTGATTGTGGGGTTTGGAGTGGTCCTTTTTAATCTTTGTCACTGTGGCATAGATGTCCTCCTTGTGGCCATCGCTGCTGTGCAGGTTCATGGCCACCAACACTTCCTTTGTGTCCCTCATGCTCTGTGCACTTCTGGCAGCCATCGATACTTCCGAGGTGCCTGCTAGACAGGAGTGACCTACTGGCTCCATGCCCCTCATGCTTCTCTCTGAGTTCATTCCCCCTGCCTCCAGGGTGGTGGAGCTCCATCCGATGACCTCATAGTCACCGTTGGCGAAACTATAAACATCTGACATGCTGCCGCTAGTGCTGTGCGCGAGGTCAAGATCGGTAGCACAAGTCGTGAATGAATCGTCGTCCTTGCTTTGCTGGGTGTTCAAAAAAGCTTGGAGATCATTGATTATGTTCTCTGCTTTGTCTTGTGTCGAACTCATCTTAATACCAAGGGAGGTAAGAAGGCTGTCAACAAATGCTTAGGAACTGACAGGCTGGCCACTTTCAGAATGTACCAACGCCTGTTTCTCCATCAGAATCAGCAGTGGTGTCAGCACTCCATGACACTCTGTTCAAACAAAGTCACTTTTCTGATTCAAGCAAAAAGTTTCAGCTTTAACAGAATCGCTTTAACAGACTGATTCATCATCAAACAGACCCCCGCACCGCACAGTGCAGCGCAGCACAGGAGCAGCGGGACAGCAGCTCCTGCAACACCTTGTTGCACATGCAAGTCTTAGGTGGGACCAAGCCTTGCCTCAGCTCAAGGCTCTGATCGGCAAATGTCAGCCATGCAGGTAACACAGCAGTGCTCCAGTATCACCGGCTCTCAAGCTGCGCCACGCTCCCGACCCAACAAATGCCATTCATCTACTTACGTCATGTGAACAAAGCCTCCTCCATACGTTTTCTGAATCCAAAACTTTCAGCATGAAGTATTCCATTTTTCATGACTTAATGACACAACACGAGAGCTGTAGGGATGGAAAAGCTGCAAAATCACGTCTCTGTTGATCGCTGTATGTGGTGCTCCATGGCGAAAAAAAAAGGAGGAACCCTCAAACCATCAAAGAATGCCATTAGCGATGCTTCTGGAATCTCACACAGCGGCTAATCTTCAAACTGTTTTCACAGAAATCACATGCCAATCATACCACTACATTTTTACGCTAAAGATGATTCATGCCCACAGACCACCGCTAATTAGTTGACTCAAGATGCACACAGTTAGATTTCTCTCCTGTTTTATGTCTTCAGAGTTTCTTGAGGTACGTTTTCGAGCTGCAGGTTGGCGCAGTTGGTCTGGCGATTTCCTTGCCATCAGTAAACTGTGGGAGAAATTCCTAAAATGTCAGTTACCCTGAAAGTGCACCAAGCACCGAACTGGTGGGAGGTGGGTGGATGCGTTACTGGGAGGGTAGCATGCAGGTAGGATGGCGGTTTTTTGGGAGGGAGGTGGGGGCAGGGGGAGAAGAAGGGACACCAGGTAGCTGCTATCTGGGTGGTCTGTTGTCATTCACACACCCCCCCCCCCTTTCCCCACGCCCAACCATGTCTGCCGAGTGTCTTCCAGTTACTGTGAAGTGAGAAGCTGTCAAAGGCGACTAGCAGAAGGGAAGAGCTAAGGAGGGAGGTGTGTGTGGGGGGGGAAGGGGGGACATTACGCCTGCAACAATGATGGAAGCGACAAAGAGAAGGGAATGGATGGCCAAGGTGAGGGGTCTCTCCCACATCAGCCTGAAAAGCCAAAACAAATGTCAGTCGGTGAAAAACAGCCCCCATCCCTTCGCAAACTTTCGTGTTCTTCCTTGCCGACAAATGCCCTTCCTTCTGTGTACGTGCGCTGGTCACAGCCCTGGCCTCTGTACCTGGCCACAGTGACTGACTCTTGTACCTGTTTACATTTATATCTACCACATCTCTCTCATCTCTTGTCTTTAGCTCATGCTTTCAATCAATAACTACAAGGTTTATAGCCTCATACAATTCATACGCCATCAGCAGTTGGTTTCCTTTAGTCTGGATGTTGTTCAGCCATTTCCAACACAACTTCTATGAGCCTGAAACTGTTGTTGTTGTAGTCATCTAAGCAAACTGTGGCTGTCACACTGTGTTGTAAGATGACAACTGTTCTGTCACACTGTGTTGTAAGATGACAACTGTTCTGTCTCACTGTGTTGTAAGATGACAACTGTTCTGTCTCACTGTGCTGTAAGATGACAACTGTGGCTGTCACACTATGTTGTAAGACGACAACTGTTCTGTCACACTATGTTGTAAGACGACAACTGTTCTGTCACACTATGTTGTAAGATGAAAACTGTGGCTGTCACGCTGTGTTATAAGATGACAACTGTTCTGTCACACTATGTTGTAAGATGACAACTGTTCTGTCACACTGTGTTGTAAGATGACAACTGTGGCTGTCACACTGTGTTGTAAGATGACAACTGCTTAAATGGATACAGTTCACAGGTACACAAAGCCAAGACTGGTTTTGTTTTGTTTTGTTACATGAAATTCTTGTCTGACAACAGCACAAAGAGTCTACAAGCTACAATATTATTGCACAAAGAAGTGAATTTTGAAGTCTACAAAAGGAGTCCACCACAAGAAATCAGTTCCAGTCTGAAACGCAGTGACCGAGTCATGCTTTGGTTACGGATGTCTCATCTACTGCTCACACCTTGCAGTACTGAAGCTCTCTCCCCACCCACCACCCCAGCGGATGTTCGTGGTGTTTTTTCAGCAAACGCTCAAAGCAAACACTCTCCCCCTCTGCAGCTGATTAACACTTTGGGGTGTAGAAAAGGAGGAGTGGGGAATGCCCTCGGAGCAGATGGAGGGCGCCATGTGACAAGAATACAGAACACAGGATACAGAATACAGAAACCCCTTGAAAGCAACTCTTTCAAGCATCCGTTCAATACAGTCCTCCACTCCCCAGAAGCAAGATAAAGAATGATTCTTCTCCCTCCCCCACCAAACGTCCTTGAACCAAAGCATAGCTGACCCCTGTGGTCACAGAAGTTGGATAAATGGCTTGTTGTTGACTGATGCTCAGTTTTGGCGGCTAAAATTAACATTACTCCCTCCCCATGAGAAAAATAATTTAAGAGTCGATGCAGCAGACACAGAAATTGAACAGGGAGCCCCATTGATCAATACAGAGGATCTGAGAAATCTATTTTCCCTTCTGCTGGGTAACAACTCTAGAAACAAGTAAAAGTTTGGGACGAACTGCTAAAACAACACAAATTATTAAACAGTCAGATGTGCAGTTCAAAGGTGAAGACTTATTGCGCTCTCTCTCTCTCTCTCTCTCTGTGTCTGTGTGTGTGTGCCTGCATGGCTGCAAGCATTCATGCATGCGTATGTGTGTGAACAAAAGTGTGTTTTACCCTTTCAGGAGCTCGCTGAATTCTGGAAGAATTTGTCAGTGTGGTGGACATTCTTCTCTGCCACCCATCCATCAAAATATATTCAGGCCACGGTCAACACCAAGGAGAGTCAAAACCCAGGAGACAGTAATTCATAGATAGAAAATCTCATCAAGTTCCCGAGTGTTTGCACTGGAAGCTGAGGACAACTCATGCCCATGGACTGTACTGCTGAGGTCGCCAAGGGAGTGCTATTTACAGGGGTGAGAAATTTCACCAACACCTGAAAAGTCAACACCTAACTGGCGACTGCCTGCCACTTCACAGGTGGCTTTCCTCAGACTGTGCAGAAAGCCGACGGAAACCAAAGCCTGTAAGGCAGAGGTGTGCGCACACACGCACACTCAATCCATCCTTCCTCCACTCCACTCAAAGAAAACTTCTCTAAATGGCGCAGGATGACAGCAATGGTGTGAAGTATGATAACTGAGAGATAACCAAAAATTAACTGCGCTATGTCAGAACTCATGTGTCCAGTTTTAGTTAAAATAAAGTGGGGCATTAAGAAATGTGAAACTCTGAGACCACAGTAGTAGCGAGGTTTTGGCTGGCTCTATAAAGACTGGGTCACATCAGCAGACAAATGCAAAATGAGAATAAAATGAGCGACTGCAACCTTGAGTAAAAACCCATGTCTTCACATGTGGCTGTAAGAAATGAACTAAGCGACAATGTTACGTGTTTGCATCTCATGCTTGTGAGAAATTAGGTGAATGTCAAGTTGTCAACATGCTCATTGTGATATTCATTTTATTCTGATAAAAAATTTTTTTGAACAGTATGTTCTGATGCAACGGATTCTTGCCGTGTATATTTTATGCATTCTGCATTTTGAGTGTCCATGATACAGATCTGCAGATTTTGTTTTATTGGACAACTAGACAGCTGCCATTTGAAAAGTGAATTTTGGAGCAAGAGCTTACTCTAACTGGGATGAGGCCATGAGGGTTGCATTCCCCCACTAGGAGCGCAATAAGCTGTACTGGGTATAAAAAGGACAAAACTGGTGGAATCAGCTTTTCGGACACATGGCTACAGTGCCATCTGATCTGTATGGCATCTAAGTCAAGTCAAATCACAAATGCAGTCATACACAAATCCCACGTGCACTCACACACAAATCCCACATGCAGATGTACACTCACACCCATCCAAAAGCTTACGTTTAAAATTTAGAACAAAGAATGAATGCAACATAAAGGTATCTGTTAGGATATACAGTCAACCTGAAGACATATTCTCAGATTAAAACACAACCAGTGCCGCATAGCATGCATTTACGTTAAGGCCTTGTGCGCCATGGTGACCGGCATAGGGTACATTTAAACTGTGACATGCAGGAATTCCTGGTTCTGCCCATACAGTGGTTAAAGGGATGAAACTGTGTTTAAGGCATAGCTCAGACATTCACAATTATGAGGTTGTTTCCCTTTGACCACGCATTGACGATGGCTTTGAGAAACATACGGGTTTTTGCATGCACCCTCAGACCACCAAAATGGCGTATAGATAAGTATATAAGGCAGGTTTGTGCAAAACGGATTTCAGTTACCTCACTGCTGTTGGATTTTAAATTTGAGAAGATGGCAAAGACTAGGATAATACAGATTTTATTCAGACAGAGATGATATTTGAGGTGAAACAAAGGATTTTCCTGACAACATCATTCGCCACAGAGTTAAGGCAATGGGCTGTCATCTTGTGCATTCAGTTCAGATACTCTTTTCAATGCAGCTTTTTCACAGAATTCACATGAATTATTTCAGGTAGGAATAATTTTATTCTTAATTTTTAATTTCAAACTGTGTTGAAATTATGGTTTTATCAGTGTTATTTTTTTCTACATTTTTTAAACATACACAGAGGTTACAGGGCAAGCCATGGTACATACGATGGACACTATGGGCAAAGTTATGACTGTTTTATGCCATCAGGAATGTGTTAACAGTAAAACAGCAACTGTATGATCTACATCCATGAAATCATGCTTTGACCATGTAAGCAATCATTACTTCCATCTCATAATCATCTGACATCCACACATATGCACATGCAGCTCACGCATCACCTGCAAATGCATGCATGTGGTACAAGTGGCCACAAACACCTACCTGGCAACTCCATGTTGTTGTATGACAGGTATACGCGATGTTGTCCACTCTCAGTTGGCACATAGCTCACACTGTAGGTAGAGTTCTTCCCCTCTTTGACATCAACAGGCAGGTTGCGACCAGAGGGACTGAGCACACGTATTGTCTGCTCACACTTGCCGGCATGAGATGTGTCCACTGGGCAAGGATGGAAAGAAAGAAAAGTTAATCTATGAAAATCACTAAGCCTCTGCAGTTTTATTCAAGTGTCTACCATCTGTGCAAATGTGACTGCTTGCAACTACCCTGATGTGCAAACGTTGGCATGTGGATCTAAAATGTGTGATGGACGCACCCATCACAGAGACGGTTTTGGCCATATCATGTTCACAGCCACAGCGGACACCGGGGTGCGGTATCAGGTTACAGGCTGAGTACCGCCAGCGATCGGTGGCTGTGATGTGCTGTGCCATCTTTATAGCATGCAGTGCTAGGGTCACTCTCTTTAGACATCTCTATACTCTTTTAGAATAGCTGCAGGCACTAACAACTAACATCTGATTCCCCTCGATATACTCTTTCTTTAGACAGTAAACTCAAACACACGTCTTAATAGATTAGATCAGGTTGTAGGCAGATTTCTTATCTTTATCTATTCACCATAGCTAGCAAAACTGCATTTTAACATAATTATCTTTATTTCCTTCTCACTCTGCTAAAGTGTCTTTCTACTAACAGGAAGAGCAAAGCACACACTATTCGTCACAAATTTTCATGTCTTTGCAGATACATTCTTTGATTTTTTTATTGTACCCATCATACGTGTAACAAACAGAAATGTCGGTGTCCGCCACACGTATGCTGGCTAGCTGCTGCTGGGTCTGACAATGCCCCCATCGTGGCCCACCCCCACCCGATGAAAGTAGGGTGTGGACTGGACAAAGAGGAGTTCTGAAGTAGGGTGAAGCAGGAGGAGGGCTATAGAGAACCATGCAGTGAGGCAGTGAGGTAGCAGGGGGGTGACGAACAGTGTGAGGCAGAGCAGGAGGAGGCGAATGAGTGGAAAGATCTGAAACGGCAGTCGCTCTGAGAAACCCCAGCCAGTGGGCAGCAGAACCAGTTGCGGCTCTAAATAAAAGCATGTAGATGGCTTTGACGCAAATCTGCCTTTGTTCAAGGAGAGAGAGAGGGGAGAGAAGAAAGTCGGGTGAGCAAACCCGCTCCATCGCATATGCTTGTGTGTGTGTGTTCATGCATGGACAGATTTCTGCGCATGCAGCAGGCAGGTCCACTGATATTCACTGATGAAAAGCTTACCATGAAAACCAGCAGGCTCCCCGACATTGCCATTGTAAAAATTGTCAACCCGAATCTTGGACACATCAAACACTTCAATGTAGAAAGGGCTCCCTTTGACCTGCTGACCAGCAAACAGTACGTCCACAGAATGCCGTCCTGAAACACAGACCCAAATCACAGATTGTTCTCAAGAGCAGCAAACATTCTCGTTTCTATTCCCTTCCACCACCCCTGCCAAACAGGTTACAGCTAGCCTGACCGTGCAGACATTTGCTGATCCATCATGCAGTCAGATTCAGTACATCAAGCAGAAAAGGTAACTTGTTTGATCAACAGCATTCTGCGGTAAGTAGACAAACCTGCCTTGTTGCTTGTGTCTGTATTTAAGGCTAGGACTAAACTGTAGTTAGCAATAGCAGCAATCTGTCTGCTGTGACTATAGGTTGATTGAAGTCATGTGACCCAAATGTAGCTAATAATAGGTGTAGAGTTCTTGCTGAGTAGGTTGCTTGGTCATGTGACCTAAGAGTAGCTAATAATAGGACGAGAGTGCCTGCTGTTACAAATGTCTGCCCACTGGTTTTTCCCCCTCTCTTCGCCATTCATTTAAACCTTCTAAAATATTGCTGTAACATCCATGGACATAATGAAATAAAGAGACAAAAACATGGAGAACATCATACCGGCTTCTGCAGGTGTCCACTCCACACGATAATCCCCATCCGTCTGCTGCACCAGGCGGGATGGCAGCTGCTCCCCAGTGGGCGCTGTGAAAGCACAGAGCTGATGGCAATGAGCCCAGAAAGAACATCAACAAACCACAGATGATGCTTCAGCTGAATACAGCAGAACTCTTTGATAAAACGGTGGATTCTGCACCTTCCACATACTGAATTTAATCGAAGATTACACAATAACACTGATATATTAATTTAAACTGAAATTGTATAAACTGATCTGTTCTTCCACCATTGAAGCTTTCATAGAGCAGTATAGTTGTTTTTATGGTAATTACACAAAAAGAGAAGCCACAAGGAAAAATTATCTAGTGAAATAAGTCCTTCTTTCACAAGAAATTAGAGAACAGCAAGGTGTGCATTTTAAAAGTCTGTCATAGAATTTGAACTACAATGGAAATGTCATAAATCAGATAAATAGTTTTTTTTAATTCTTCTACAAATGCCTTCTTAAAGAAGCAAAATGTATCTGCAAATGCAGGATAAATACCAGTGGAAATAATTTTCCTATTTACTTCTGTTTCAACTTAAATTTGCTGCACAAGTTTAAACTTCTGAACTAAACATTTAATCAGCTTTAACATTAAAATTCCAAAATCTCTGTCATGGAGTCTGTTTTTCATGGATGCCATTAACTGAAACAATCGCTATGGTTCTTTGTTTAGACAACGCAAGTTTTTATCTACAGTGCATACAAAGTGTGACTGAAATAAACTCCAATCAAATAAAGCTGGTTATGCATATTTTAAACCACAATCCACATCACACTCACAACAATCTATCTATCTATATATATATATATAGCCACATAGCATTTCACATTTTCTAACCAAAGCAAGCCTTATCACCACTCCTCTGGGGAAAATATCTAAATGGCAATGTGATTTTATAACAGGCAAAACAACCTACATGTAGACATACAAGGAAAAAACATTTTGCTTAGAGGAATACACCACCTTACTCCCCATGTTCATGCGCAAGCATTAACAATCATCCTGGCCCCGCAGCCATTTTACACACAAACAAGTTGATACACAGTCTAATGCAGTCTACCACAGCTTCCCATAATATTGCAATCTGGCCGATAAAACCATGGCACAAGCAGCGCTCCAACCTACATGATCTGGATATGTTATCAACAAAAAAAGCATACAACAGCCACCAGCTATGTGCTAAAACATGAAACCTGTTAAATCTTTCTGTTTCTCGTGGCTCACTGAGGGTACATCTGGAAATGCTACCTGACTAGTGAATATTATTATTTATTGTTTAGAGAAACTGTCACGTTTCTAAAGCTTTCTTCCCCAGTCGCCTGTCATATCTTTTTTTCTCAATATAACCTTTCGGTTTTAAAAAAAATCTCAACATCCCAGAACTATCCGTGTTTAAGGATTCTGTTTGATTTGTAACCCAATGTTTTGCTTGTTACCCTCATCTATGGTCTGCATAATGCTCATGCCATCACAGTCTGTTAATATGTGGAGTAAGGCATCACTCGGATATAGTCTTCTTTAACATGCAGTCTGAATACTCAATCATAATGGATGAAAATCATTAGGATTCAAGATGAACCTTCTTAACAGCTGGAATAACAAACACTCTGAGTTCAATATTTAAAATGACATTCAGCATTTTACATGAAAATGTTAGACAGCCGGGAAAAAAATTCTTAAACTAATACAACTAACCACAAATGTATGCTCTGGAGATAAAATAAAACCACTAAATATTGTTGTCTGTCTCACTGATCACTGTAGAACCTCGCACCAACACCAACTGACATGTCAATCAATCCAAAGGGTGAAGGAAAAATGCAAACAATAAAATACATGAAAATGAATCTTGTAGAATAATTAACAGCGATCCTTTGTTCAAATTGCAGTGTGTTGTGTCAGTTGCCACTGAACACCAAAAGTGTGGCCCATTCCAGCAGAGTGAAAGAAATCTGGCAAAATTTAGAAACCTCTAACACATTCACTGACAAGCCCCGAAACATATGCACCAAATGGTCAACATCCAGTCTAAAGGAAGTTGAAATTTTAATCAGTTTCCATTCTACTATTTACTGGAGCTTGCTGAGATGATGGTGAAAAGTATATGATAAAAAAGATATGCCTAGGTGATGTCAATAGCAGCCAGAAATGCTGGCACACATTTTTTCTTGCATAATTAATCATCAAATTTACACTGAAGTCATATACACATTCTTTTCCGAGGCTTTGCAAATGGAAATGTCCACAGCTCTGTAATCAGCTCTCAGAGGATGAAAAGATGGAATGCGCCAGAATTTCTGCTGGTTGCTGTAGAAACTACAAACGGCTAAGTGCACAACTGTAATAATCCCTTGACAAATAATGCTGCCACTTTACCAGCTATCTATGAAATCATGCTTTTTTTAGATAACAGAAATCGTGGAAACCAGAACCAATCTCCACCTTAAAAACACACTAGGTGTTCTCATCAGGCAAACAGGCACAGGCTCATGCTAGCGTCTGGCAGTACAGTTCACAATCTTTTCTGCAGATACAGCAAGTGTTGTTCCTAGTACTCAGGAGGATAGCAGAATATCATGCTTAAAGCTACCTGCAGGGACATGGCTGGCGTTGGGGGGTTTGCGAATCCTGATACTTGAAATACACAATAACGCTTAGGAATTGAATTTAATGCTTTGAAAGAAACTCATGCCGCATTACCAAGAACGTGTAAACCACAGTTTGCGTACTGCATTATAATGCCGACCAAAAAAGGTTTATGGCCCAGCCTCCATTCCCTCACCGTGTCAATTAAATTTAGATCTCAGGCCAAATTTTTAGGTAATTTTTACACTTTCTGTCAGTCCAGTACATGACAGAACTCCCCCAACCCCCTTCAACTTTCTACTCTGAAAAAGCCAGCCAGAATCCCAGCAATTCACACCTTCGGACAAGTATCATCACAAAAAGATTCAAGAAAAAAATATTCAGTTCTCCCTTGCAATAGCAATTGACCCCTAACCCATGCATACATTAACAGCAAGCAGAGCTAGACTCCTTTGATATCCATGGCAACCTTCAATGTTGACATTGAGAAGATCTGTGTCAATCTTGTGGCCATCCATGTGCAGCATGAAATAGCTGTCCTTCTTTCCGCGAAGATTTAAAGGCTCCATGCCACGGAAACTGATCGTTATGAACGTTGGAAGCTCATCCTCGACATTGATAATCAGAGGACAGCCTGAAAATGGACCAAAAAGGGGGAAAAATGGATTAATCTATACTGAGTTTCAATTATTCAGGTCCAAAGCTGTGTTGCTTTGGGTTTTTTTTTGGGGGGAGGGGGGTGAGGGAGGAGCTGGTGTGGTGAGAGCCATTCCAGTCAAGTGTGGATGCAGACAGGTACATTTTTGGATCGCTTGTCGAGAACAGCCATCCCCATCATTCTAAAACTTTGAATTTTAATTAACATTCCATATCACCCTTAAATTTAGAAAAAAACAATAAAGCCTATTTAATAGATGTTCTCAATTTAGACTAGGAAGTAGCTTAAAACATTACCAGGAATTGTATCGCCATTAAAAGCTGCGTTCACTTCAAAGTGGCCGACATCCCCAGGAAAGAACGTGTAGTGGTATCGTCCATCTCCCAGCGATTCCCGGCGTGTGGGCACAATGTGACCACGATGCTTCACCACAGCTTCAAGCTCCCCAACACCAGCAGCAGAAGTATCGACTGGAAATGATTTTTATTTTCCCAAACTGACTTTTATTTGCGAAAAGCTGACATCTGTCAATACCATTCAAACACACGAAGTTAAAAAGAAAAAAACTATGGACATCATTGATGCAAATACAGCTGGTGTACACAATTTCAGGTAACATTACCTTCTGGTCTTTGCTACTTTCTCCATCATCATCATTTACCATTCTTAGTGTTCATAGGAGATGGGACTTGCAGACTTAAATGCTAGTTGAAACTTACTTGAGTATTCAAGACTAAAGAGGTGCCGATCTTAGAAATGCATTATGGATCTAAAGATATACTGACAATGCTTATCAACTCATGATGTCTAGAATAACTAAAACCAGGTCCAAAAGTATAAATATGAATTACTCACTAGTGAACCCTATTTCTCTTTCTTTCTTTGCTGAACGGTCCACATCTGTTATGCGAACTCTGCTCGGATCATATGCCTCACAAATGAAGGGACTTCCATGGATTCTAGATCCAGCAAAGAATACGTCAATGTTATGGGGTCCTGCTTCCATTGGCGAGAATTCCACGCGACAGATGTGACCTTTGCGACTCAGACCACATGGCACAGAATTGCCAGAGGGACCTTGACATCAACAGAATAAAATCATGTGAATGGATTTTGAACTGACCTGATGACAATGACCTTTGTTTTAATCTTTCAGAAAAAAAGGTCTGTTCTCTAAGGGGAAAAGCTATAGACAGGGACTTCTCAGCATGAAAAAATGGAATGAAAATTGGTGCCTGGTACTTAGTATTATGAAGCTAGCGTTTCATCTGAGTTTAAGATTGCTTATTCTCTAATGACTCTTTTTCATGTGGAAGCCCCAGGAAATGATGTCAGATAACACGAAGAAAGCCAAACAGATCTCCAGAATCCATCAAGATAATGATGTCAAAGAGATTAAAAAGATGCAAACTTTTGAGAGAATTTTTTAACGCAAAATTTGTTGTTAAACTAAAGAAATTTTGTTTCCATCCTGATTTTATCGAAGGTTTTGTTCTTGTCATGCAGCAAGTTAATGTCTGTACACAGCAGTGAACAAGTAAAGGAAACATCATGAACCCCTGTTGAATAAAACCCATCTTAGACTTTTTATTAACTGGAGTTTTTTTCATCTGGTTGTTTTGCAAAACATGTTGGAAATAACAGACAGAGCCAGATAACAAGTAAAGAAAACAACATGCTGAAGACATAAAAGGACGTCACAGCATCCGCACCTGTTACTTGAACGTCCAGATCCGAGGCATCCATGCCATGCAGGTCTAGATTGAACCAGGTTTCACGGAAAACTTTGGCTGAAGTCAGACCCTCACCGCTGACACTGATGCTGCTGGTGTCGATGACATCCACATGAAATGGTGACCCTGAAACAGAATATGACATTATATTTCTAGCTATCCACAAAAAAATCTGGGGAAAAAGTCACAAGTGCAGGTGCATTTCTGCACAAGCAGAAGAGCTAGCAGGTTTGTGTCAACTGTGGGCAGATAAGACAACCTGTTTAATTATCATGGTCATAATCTAGAATGTTAACCATCACTTTTCTTAGAGATAAATGCAGTGAGACAATAGCATTTACATGCAAAAGAAAACAAGATTACACAAAACGGAAGTCGTGAATCATTTATCCTGCAATGTCCATCCTGTTTAATTTTAAACCTGTTTAATTATCATAGTCATAATCTAGAATGTTAACCATCACTTTTCTTTGAGAAAAATGCAGTGAGACAATAGCATTTACATGCAAAAGAAAACAAGATTACACAAAACGCAAGTCATGAATCATTTACTCTGCAATGTCCATCCTACCCCTTCAATTGTTTTTATTCTCCATGCTTCCAAAACTTTTCTGAAACTTTATGTCTAAGACTCTCACAGAAAAGATAGAATATAACCAACAATAAAGAGCTGACATCAGAGGAACAGATGTTATTTCCAGCCTTGACTGATGACCCATGTTGCATTAAACTCACCAGGCAGGGGCAGGCCATTGAAGGTCAAGTTCACCAGATGGGTACTGACATCACGGGGTGTAAATGTTACCTCCATCCGACCTCCACCAACCTCTCGCACTTGACATGGAACCACAGATCCTCGGCTTTTAACCTCTCCTTCAATCTTTCCATGTCCTGCCATTGAAGCATCCACTGAAAAATACAAGATAAAGTTATTCAGGCTATTTTAATTTGAGAAAAAAAAGGGGATCTCAAGGAAACAATTACACAGACGTCTCCATTTACCACCCCCACCCCCTACAAACAAGATTACATACCAGCGTAATCAAATGCATACACGTAGACAGTTCATGTTCATGCACACATGCTGTAGAAGATATTTACAAGAGAAGGAGATGGATTTGCCAAGATAAGCACGACCAGATGCACACACGTAGACAGTTCATGTTCATGCACACATGCTGTAGAAGATGCTTACAAGAGAAGGAGATGGGTTTGCCAAGATAAGCACGACCAGGGCTGTTGACACGCACAAGAGCTGGGTCAAAAATATCGACATCAAATGGGCTGCCACGCACTTCCTGACCGCCATACTCTACGTACACCTTGTGTGTACCTGCATACAGGTTTGAGAAAAACAAAGGATTATATCTACAGCATTATTCATTTACAGGTTTATGTTGCCATATTCTTTAAGCCTGCTTGATCACCAGATAAACAAAAATACCTCCCCCCCCCCCATTGGAAAAAACTGACAGGCTGCAATTACCTTGCAAACTAAAAGAAAATATTGTTATTAAAACCTAATGTTAAAGTGGCTAAAGACTATTCAAAGATTATGTCAACATGGTGCCCATTTATCTATCAGACACTTAACTGGATTGAGGTTTATCACGCAAATTTCTCAAAAGGCAGATATTTATAGATGATTACTCTTTGCAAATATGTTTGTTCAAAGCAAGATGATACTACTACATGGCTCATATATACATAATATGTATATATAAATATGTTGATGCATACCAACATCCACAGGTGTATAATCAACACGGAATGCAGACTGTGGGCTTCCAGTTATCCGTACTGGCACATCATGACCGCTAGGAGCTGGAAAAGATGTAAAACTTTCCAGCAAAAATCTTTTTCTGATCTCTTGGTTAAAAAAATAAACCTCACTTTCCAGATACACAAAATAAATTTGGGGGTTAGGAATAAGATGAACATATTTACAGAATTTGGTAATCAGTATTTCGGACAGTCCCTGGAGCAACCCATCCTTTTAACAAGCGAGCTTAGGGTATAAAGCAGTCACAATAACATGAAACTGGAAGTCGACTTACACACAACCCAAGCACGAAGATCAAAGTCGCCAGCACCTTGTGGATCAACTTTGAAAAATGTGCTAGACTTTGCAGGTGCTAGTCGAATGCCATCTCCAGTCAGTGCTAAATTTTCTGTGTCAACCACATCACACATGAAAGGACTTCCAGGAACCTGCTCTCCATTAAAAGTTATGTTGACCTGTAAAAGGGGTACAGGGGATTAAAAACAGGATTTGGTAAAAAAGAAAGAAAAAAAAAACAATTTCTATGATGATTCCAATTTTTAAAAAAAAATTATAAAACGCACATTTATAACTTTTCTGAACTGGTTAAGACATGTTTATAAACATGCACTTGACAATCTCATGCATTAAATTTACACAATAGCTTGCATCAGCTGGCACTGCCATCTACAATTATGAACCAATCGATTGATTTGGCGATGCTAGAATATGGCTGTCAACCTGATCCTTCTGGCCACGTTAGATCATTGTTTAAACATGCATGTTCATTCTGGTGAAACTAGAACGTAGTTGTTTGGATTTGTTTTCCATGACATTCAACCCCATTGATCAGGTACAGTAAAACCTCCAATATACGACTGAAAAAGAAGAGATACCTGATCCCTGCAGGCCAGCAGCCTACACATGAAGGACACAAAGTCTGGAGACCTGCATCTAACAGCTTTCGCTAGGCTAGAAAGTGTCAACAAGACATAACTGTGTTTACCCGACCTTGCGGTTACAGAACACTGAAAAACCAGCCAAAATCAGGTCTTATAATGGAGGGTCATATAAAGGAGGACTAGCTGCACTGAACCGTTAGTACAACATGTACAACATGTAAGTACGTGTACCGTGATGGATGAGGTGAGAAATAAACACATCTGTATGTATGTTATTGTGGAAGTCAATTGCAACATGTTTTTTATTTTTTTTATTATTTACCATTGAACTACACGTTAAAATAGTTTCTCGCATCTCAATTACTGAAATCACACGTTAGTGTGATGCAGCTCTCTACCCCTCACAACTTGCACAGTTTACATTGGGTTAAACACTTCAGGCACTGACTGTCTGGTGACATCCCATTCTTACTCAAATCAAATTAATTTAGTTCACTAGCTGTGGATCTCACTGTGTAGATCACAGATCTCCGAGACTGGCACATATTGCGTCAGGTCACATTTCTCACAACAAAGAAGCGATACCCGATCCCTGCAGGCCAGCGGCATATACATGAAAGACATCAAGTCTGGACATCTGCGGCTAACAGCTTTCGGTAGGCTAGAAAGCGTGAACAAGACAAAACCGTGTCTACCCAACCCTGCAGTTACAGAAAGCAGCAAATCGGCTGAAAAAAAACCCCGCTTAAACATAGAGTAGGAAATAAGACTTTCAGCAAAATCTCTGATTTAAACTATTTGTCCATCTGTGAAATGTAGAAAAGACACGCAAGTCGTATATTGTACAAAACCGTCACTTCCTTCAGTCCGCTAGGCATAAAGTCGTAAATGGATGTCGGATCCAATATTTATTGCCGACTTCTCTTTGTTGCTTCTTTGTTAGGATCAATTTAAAACTCTTTTATAGATTTCAAACAGTTCTTTTGCGCTTCTCAGGGGATTTGGGTTGACATTTCTTGTTTCTCAGAGAACGTCTTTGCAAAAAGAAGTCTGCTAACCTTTATCCACTCGACCAGGAAAAGCCGTATACTATGCAAAACCGGCCACCTATGTTGGTCGGTGGTCGGGTTAAGGAGGGAGTGGTAAATGGAAAGTCGTATATATAGAAAATGGTTTCCGTCAGTTGCTGCAGGAAGTCATATAAGGGAAGGTCTTACATGGGAGGTTTGAATGTATTTCCTTTAAAAAAAATCTGTCAGTCACCAAAGAGACTTACAATCATAGATTGACGAATTCATAACATCATGCCCTTAAAGAATGTAAACAGAAGATTGTCTAAGCAAAGGAACCGGTAGTGATTGTCCCCTAATCTCAGCTGTTAGGAAGAAATGAAGATCATTCAGGATTTTCCTTACCTTGTGACGTACAGGACGCTGAGGGGTGAAGGTCACTCTGAAGGAAGCATCTCTTTCCTGACGAACGTAGTTTGCGACACTTTCACCATCAGCAGTCACATGGATTTCCAAATTTCCATCGCCTGCACTACTTGCATCCACTGATATGGAATATTCAGAAAAAAACCCTGCCATTACTGAAACACAGGCTGAACATTTTATTCAAATTATGTAATTACAATTTGATTATTGCTGGAATTTTATTGTCAATGTTTTAGAGCCTGTGAATGCAATACATTTAAAGCAGCTGAGGTAAGTTCTGACAGTTGATGCAATTTCACTGCTCTTGAGTGGCTTAACAACAGAAGATTTCCCACAAAAAATTCATAATAATCAGCTGTTTAACTTACACGAGAAGGTGACTGGCTTTCCTAGGAATCCTTGGTTGATCTTTGAAACTTTGACCAGTGACGAGTCAAACACCTGGGTGGTATAGGGGCTACCCCCAATGGGAACCCCAGCATATGCAATCTCCACTGTGTGGTTACCTGCATAGAATAAGCACCATTTTAAGTGCACATTTTGAACCAGGAAATCCAAACGCAAAGCACAACAAAGAACAAGCATGAAAGAAAATAAACTTGAAAGAGAACAACCATGAAAGAGAATAAACATGAAAGAGAATAAGCATGAAAGAGAATTAGTACGAAAGAGAATAAGCATGAAGATAATGTGTACTGTATTTCTGTGATTTCCTACAAATTATCTTGTTATCCAGAAGTAGCGCTATATCTGTTTCCAAGCACTGTGTATATGTATATCCTACAGATCAAGCAAAGAAAAACCTGCAAACAAGGGACACCTTTGGGGAAGGCTGAAACTGTCCTTTCATGACTCTTAATTTAAATTGGTTTCTGTGAGAGAAAAAAAATCTAACTGGCTGCTTGGGTTAAGATGTCCACTGCTGAGAGGAAGGAACACATGACTGGGACTCAAAATCACTGCCACGTTTCACACGTGTCTGTTCTTTTAAGGTTTGTGTTGAAAATTGATCGGTGCCAGCTATCACTGTCTGCTAGTGCCAGGTGTTCGTTCTTTTAAGTGTCCATTGGAAGCAGGTTTAACTGTATCAGAATGTGAACATTTAAACAGGCTTATAGGAGGAGTATGCTTAAATGCTGAGCTTTATAAATAAGTCTTCTGAAGACAACAATTTATAATTTCTTTTCCAGCATGCGGGTGGGTGGGGGGGGTGATGGGGAAGGAAGAGGGCTATGTAACGAAAACTTTTATCTTGCAATCTAACATTGTTGATGAATTGTTGAGTTGATGAAGCCAGGTTTAAGTAAAAATCAGGTTAGTCCAGAAAATGAAAGAAAATCCATACAGCAGAATAACTAAAACACAGCTCACCAACAGCAGATGGCGTATAGTCAACAGCATAAGTCCCATTGCCCGAGTCCCTTATTCTTGTGGGTACATGACGTCCATCAGGCCCTGTGACAGTAGCATATTACTCTGGATTAAATTTCAGACGACAGCAGATGCATCTACTGTAAATTAAGATGGTCTGTTAACCTTTAGATAACATAAACCACATACAGAGCAAACGAAGTTGCCTAGCGTTTATTAACCTTTAGGTGATATGAGCACCCTATACAGCAGAAGAATGGTCAAATCTTTAAATGAGAGAAAACACTTTCCAGTATGCTAATGCACATCTTCAAAATAATTACTTCAATTCCTTTCCAGGATTAAGTTGGCTGGTTAAACCTGCACTCAGTAAAGCTACTGTCAGCGGTCCAAACAATCTTTTGTCTTAAACAATATAAATGTTGTTTATTTCATGTACCTGATAAATTATCACTCCATGGGTTGGAATTGCGACTAATTTGATGCTTCACATCAAAACTAGGTAGACAACAGCAATTGGCTTATCCTCCCCCAATCTTTTCCAGCATTTGTGGTTCTATAAATAATTGTCAATCTAAATTCATCATTTTGCACCAGATAGGGTCATAATCAAACTGAAAATATCCCTGATGACAATCGTGTACTCTCAATAACCTATAAATAAAATACAGACTTGATTCAAAACAAACGATACAGTTCTTTGCAATAAGAAAAACCAGAACATTCTAAGGTGCTCAAACTTACCTGTAATGTCAACTGTCAGGTCCTTCAAGTTTGGTGCAGGTGTGTGAATCAGAAACTCTGCGTGCCGATTGCATGGAACCAGACTGAGACCGTTACCCGACGCAGTCATCTGACTGGCATCCAGAAAGTCAATGTAGAATGGACTGCCTGTGACAGGATGAAAACAACTGTTTCTTTTCTCTCGAGTAGCGATACAGTTCTGGCCGGACGGATTCCAGGCAGTAATCAAACTATTTTTAACAATGCATGTGTACACCTACAATATGTGGCTATGCTTTTTGTTCCTGTACCTGGCACAATGTGTCCGTTGTAGGTAATGGTTGCTTCATGTCTTTCAGGCTGCCTTCCCACAAATGACACCTCAAACTGGCCGTTGCCCATGGACCGGGCCTGGTTGGGAATATTGCGCCCATTACTGCTTACTGCTATTTCCATGGTGCCTTCACCTGCTGAGGCTGCATCAACTGCAGACAAGATGAAAAATCGTGCAACATCAACATGATCAAAAGTATAGCAAATAAACTACAAAACCTCACTGGTCTGCAAATTGAAAATCTCGTATATCACTCTTGAAGGAGATTTACTATGGAAATTGATGTTGGGTGATTTCTGATATCATTACATGATAAGCTCATAACCAATTAAGCATGCATTTAGATCCTTTTGCTGCGGCTTATATTTTAGAAACGTAATCAAACAGCTACTCTTATCAGACTGATGTTTTACAGGAAAAAACTGTCGAGAAGAAAACAAAATACAGTAGAACCTGTTCATTTGCAGGACATCTGGCTAGAGAGTTGACTCAACATATAATATGGTTCGACAATTTTTTTGGCTACTTTTCAGAATGCTGTGCCAAGCTGTCACTATATACTGTCTCTCACACAATAATTAGATGACCTTAACATCACACAAACCTCTACAATCGACACTCTCCATTTCCCTTAGAAGTTTTTTAGAATTCTCACCATTAAACTTGCATGGCACTCCAACAATGCCTTTAGGCATCTTGGAGACCTTGACCTTGCTAGGGTCAAAGGTCTTAGCCTTGAAAGGGCTGCCCTTGATGGGCACACCAGCCAGACTGGCATTTATAAGGTAAGTACCTGGTCAAAGAAACAGCTTTTTGGGGTCATACACTTTGACAGAAGATATTTCAATACATCAGAGATCATCGAGATATTTACTCATACCGACTTTCCTTTAAAAATGCAGTGGTATATATACATAAATCTTTATGGTCTCTAAATTTTCTTCCAATACAAAGTTACTTTAGTTTACTCCTGCTGCCATGATGTTATATTATGCCTTCAAGCCAAGTAAAAAATTACATAAATCAAGTATATATAAAAAAAGAGTAACAGACATCAGAAATTAATTGCTCACCGATTTCTCTGGGTGTGTATTCCACATACAATGTAGACGAGCCCTGGTTATTGATTTTCACTGGGATTTTCTGTCCACTCGGACCTGGATTGTCAGCAGAAATGTCTTTTTGTTCTAACCCCTTGTATAACAATTCGCACAAAGGAACGGTCTTTTCTCCCCCCATCCCCACCACATTGGTTCTCTAAAGATAATAAGCACTTTCTCACTTTCTAAAAAAAAAACCCTACTTTTCTACATATTCCAAACAGCCACAACTGATTCATTCTACTAAAAATGTGCATAATTAACATATTCTTTTCTTTCCAAGTATTTCTAGATTTTATGCTCATGTCTATCAGTTGAAATAATTCCATCAACATTTTAAATACATGTATAGTCCTATGAGCATAAACAAATATAAAAAGCACATGACAGAACAAGGACACTCAGCCATGAGACTACAAAAAAAAAAGACAAAGTCAACGTTCTGGGCCATAACCCCTTTCTCTGGACAGGCACGACACAAATTGACAAATGCAGGAAACACTGAGGCCAGTAGGGGCATTCAGCACCTTCGTCCATCATTTTGAAGATGATTAAATACACAAGATCTGAATGTGTTAGAGCTGCATCCAAGATTGTCATAGACAAACTGGGACAGATATAAACACTTGAATCTCAGACAGCTACAAACAGGGAAACAGAACATAAACAATTACATTTGGAATCAAATTATGAACAGTAGGAGAAAACGGTCAGGTAAAAGCTGCCTAAATGATTAAAACAGACCAGTACCAGCAAATGTATAACAGTGCAACAGCACCACAACCAATATAATAAATACTGAATACAAAGGAAAGGCAATGGAATATGAGAAATACTCGTAACAAACGTTGTTGTTAAGTAAATTTGCTATATTTCTAAAAGCTAACCTTATTTGGAATATCCATGACCCCAGGAGATGCTTCCACCAATCAAATTTCAGAATACTTTCATGCAGAATGATTTTAGCCAATCAGTAAGCTTTGCATTCTCTGGGCTTTTTCAGGCACCCTTGTCCACAGCTATGAGTGACAGTGGTAAAACATGCATGGAACACAGTGAAATCTCAGCAAGCATGCACTTTGAATACATGCAACATGCAAGTGCCAGTACAATAGTGTTTCGAGTTTAGTACCAACAAAGCATAGATATAATATGAGCACTTTCAGGTTTGTTGTTGCAACAGCCCATTTTCTTGACTACTAATGAGATGAAATTCACCAAAACATGAAGTCAACAGACCAGCTCACGGTTTACAACACCTTGGGTTCAGCTGAAAAACTGAAAACCCCTGGATCTTGGAAGCTCAGTAAACATGACCTTGCAACAAAGATCTTTCCCACCCCTGCCCCCATTCACAAATCAGTGAAATCACATCCATACAGACATTTTCAAGCATGTTTCTAAATGTATAAATTCTTCCTAACAATACAACTAGCATTCATATGTTGAAATATTTTTTACAAAATTGGTTTGGGACGCCATTCATCAACAGGGCTCCTTCTCTCAATATCAGTCACTGTACAGTATATCTAGGTAACCAGAGGCAACAAAATAAAATCACACCATCTGAAAATCGATTTGTTTCTGCTATCCTCTCACTCATACCTCCAAGAAAAATACAAATTACACAACACTGCAGGAAGTTAAAAGTGATTTTCTGACAGCATAAACTATGCCTCCAAATGTTTGAGGATGGCTTAACACATCAAATACCATGTAGCTCAATGAAAAATTCTCAGCAAAACAATAAGAAATCTAAACAATAAGGCTCAAAATTACAGAAAAGAAAGCAATAATGCCAAACTCTAGCAATTTTTAACACCACTTAAAAATCAAAGTTGGAAATCCCAAAGTAAAATGTGTTTACAATTCTGTACATGTATATTTATAAAAAGTCAACTGCAATAAAAACTATATGGTCAATATATTTTCACAAATATCAACATAGGCTATAAGACGTACATGACATCCTGAAAAGCAAAGCCCTCGTTATGACAACCTGTGCGTTACATACACATAAAATGCTATGTAACATTTGTGATCACGGCAAAAATTTGTCTTATTTCAGACAATGTGCCAAAAGGAACAACAAAATAATGCTGGTAAATTAAAGTGCATAAAAAGGTTACAACCTTTTTACTCACATAAGTCTGTGAAAGCTGTGAACAGACTGATATAAAAAATAGTTATTGGTGGCTCCACACACTGAAGAAAAGATATTGAGTACAAAATTAAGTGAAAATCATACGTCTAAACCATGTGAATGTTTAAAAAGCCATAGGTGTTGAAATAAAAATCCCAAGAAAATTCAGAACCAAAAAACTCATTTGAAGACAACATCTTCAACAGCACCTTTATCCTTGACCTTTAACACTAACTTACATATGATGACGACCTCGGAGGAAAGTGAAGAGACACCATGCCCTCGAATAACAAAATTTGCTTCTTTTTCCACAACTATACTTTCTGAGAGTCCAGAGACAGATGTTTCCAATACAGAACAGTTACAGATGAAAGGAGATCCTGTAACAGGAGAAAAAGTCAATCATTGTCAGGTGTGCAGCTCAGACTAAAATGTCAGTCACTGCCAGGCCTACTGGCAAAAGGGGATTAGTTCAGCCAGAGTTTTTAAAACAGTTTTACTGAGAATGTGCAAGTGTGGAGCTAAAGGAGACCACAACGTGGAGCTAAGGGAGACCACACTGTAGAGCTAAGGGAGACCACACTGTGCAGCTAAGGGAGACCACACTCTGAAGCTAATGGAGACTGTCTGACCATAACTGTGAGATAATAATAAAAAAAAAAAAACAAACAAACAAACAAAAGCAAAAACCAACAGAATATGGCAGCTTGCTCTAGCTCACCTGGCAGTGGTTCATTATTAAAGAGAATGTCCACACGCTGTTGGCCAGCCTCAACAGGCACAAAGTGGATGTCGTACAGACCCATTTCACGACTCTCAACCTTGTTCGGCAGGTTCCCATGGTTGACCATGATCTGAAGTTGTCCTTCTCCCGCATTCCGCACATCAACTGGACAAATAACAATGTGTATAAGACAGGCAATTCCTGTGTATAACAGGCAATTCCATTGATTGGATTTTTAAAATACTCTCTCATAACATGCCTCATGTTTTAGTTCGTTCTTAGGCAGGAGACCACATTGGCAACAATATTTTTCCACCAAAAACACACAAAGTCTTTGACCAGTTGTCTGGAGTTTGACACACAGTGCTGACTGCACATAAAAGAAAGAATCATGACTTCCCTGTGTATTTTTACTATTAATGGTGCCAGCAAAATAGAATCCAATGCAGAATAGGGGAAGTAATGCTGGTGATTGCCTGGCTTGTATATGTGTGTGTGGTTTTTTTTCCCACAGCTCTGACAGCCAAAAAACAATGCTTGGTAAAAAAAAAAAATGGTTACTCAATTATTGAATGTCCATAAACATAGT
>SMGT01003190.1:59967-76093 GCA_004794575.1 Lanistes nyassanus
CCCCCCCCCCCCCCCCCCCCCTTGTGGTCTACGGAGTCTCCATTTGCCAAACAACGTAGACCCTCATGCTGTCCAGTGCATGCACGGGAGTGTTGAAGTGTCTTGTGACTGGAGAGTTTCTCTTATGCTTTGTGTCAGCGAGGTGCTCCTTGAAGTGGTTGTTGTGCGTTGAGTCTTGCTGGTGTAGAGCAGAGTGGGACAGATGGCGCAGGAGATGGCACTGTCTCTGTCAGCTGAGTGACCCTTCTGTTATATGTTTGTGTCATCCTGCAGTAGGGGCAATGCCCCGAAACGTTTGCATTTTGTATAGTTCTGTCTAGTTGTGTTTGTCTAGTATTGTCTAGGTTTGCTGGGTTAAGTTTTCTTTGTTGTCACCTTATCTGCCCCAAGCAGCAGTCATGTGCGTCTTTTCTCTTGACGTCTAACACCGTAAAATGGGGCCATATTTGTTGCAAACCTCTAAGGGCCTCATGAACCTTCTATCATACAAAAAACTAATAATGATATCTGTTACCAAGATAAAACTTACTTTCAAAGCAAACAGGCTGCCCAACATAGCCATCTTTTAATTTTGTAACACTGATGGCTTTTTCACTGTAGGCCTTAGCTATGAGTGGACTGCCGGCCACCTCTCGATTTCCAAATTTAACATGGATGATATAGTCACCTGAAGAAAAGAAAAATCCTAGCTGAAAACCTTTGGGTTCTTCTATCTGTAATTTTACTTTTAAATATTATTAGTCGTTAATCAATTTGTGTAGAATATGCTAAACACTGAAAATATGCTAAGTGTCAGTGGACGCAGACATGATATGCATAACAGTGAAAAGATTGTCTTGGTAGGTTGGGTCGAGGGGTGGGAAGGTTATGCAACAAAGGTACCAGGAAAGTAAAAAAACAAAAAACAAACAAACAAAAAAACCAGTGGCAAAGAAAAAAATGACTCAGTGGCAGATGGCGAGGGACGAAGGGACTTTAAATAGTGTAAAAACTGATACAAAGAGGCTAAATATGAAGACACAATACAGGAAGATTATAAATACCTTATGACAAAGCTAATAAAATCCAATCCTATTCATGCATAACATCTGGGAAAACTCACCAACAGCATGTGGGAGATACCTGACGTGCAAGTTTCCAGAAACGTCAGGTGATTGTTCATGTGGCACGTGTATCCCTCCTGGGCCTAATATAACGGATCAAAACGGATCAATTTTAGCTTTTAAAATTGTTTAATGGCTTTTGTCACTTGTGTTTGGGAAATACTACATCATAAAAAAAAGATAAGCACATGCAAAGACAATTACTGTTGACATTGTCTTGCTGCTTCAGTATAAAGACAACTGACGTTTCTTACAAAAAATCTTCCCAGCATCAAAACTGATATCTGATAAAACTGCTATTTCCTTACTGATGTCCTAACAGTGGGTGGTGTCTTTTTTAATAAGATGAAAGAATGGAAAAACCTGCCAGGACACATCTATACTTCAGTTCTGATTACTAAGCTATAAATTGTTTAATATAGAGCTTAACTGTTCTACATAATTATTTTAAATAATTTTTTTTTAATTAAAAAATTTTGATTAAGAACCCTATTGTCTAACACTAAAAATATCATCTTGGAACTCTTTCAGAAGTGGGACCTTTGAGAAACTAAATTTCTGATTTCTAGCTCTGTATCATTTTCATGTTCCAACACACTAAATATTAGTGGTCCCTAGTACACAATCTTGATCACAACAACAAAAGAAACTGAAAGACAAAACATGAAATACACTGATCACACTACACAGCCTTCCACAACATGAAAAGTAAATAGACTTCTGGTGTCTGCAGAAGGTAAAATCTACAATACTAAACATTCTACAGAAAAAGCACACTATATTCTAAACAATAAAAGTATTTTCAAGCATCCGTTTAACGTATTAGAGAAAAATTAATAGCCACTAACTCTATTTTGTGTATTAAGAGAAAAATTAATAGCCACTAACTCTAGGTTAAAATCTCTCTGTAAGAGCATATGAACAACCACTAAAGAACATTCTATACATTACATACTAAAATCAAAAGATGGCAGCTTTTTTCTTGCCAAATGAAAACATTGCCATATTTGCACATAGTAATTATGCCGATATATCCATCTTCGTAAAGAATGAAGCAAAGACATACCGAGATATAAGCATACAAATAAGACTAAAACAGGGCACTTTTCCCAAATATTTTTACAAAATGTAAAGCAGAAAAAAAAATTATGAATAATCCTACACCTCCTTGGAAAACATGCTCTCTTCTTCTTTCTCTCTTTGGCATGCTCTCTTATTCACTCACTCACAAACTCACTCCCACACACCCTTTCACACACACACACACTGATATGTACATGCATGCATGCACACACCCACCCACATGCAAACACAGAGTCTGTGTCTGTCCATGTGTGTGTGTGTGTGTGGACATGTGGGGGAAATGGGGGATCAAAGTAAAAGACACTCAGCAGCCAAGCAAGAAAGAAATAAAGGATGATGAGCCAAGAAAGAAATAAAGGACAGCAGCCAGCCATCTACAGCAGCACCAATCCCTGGCGACGGCATATGGGACACGGGAAATCCGACCCATCAACATCCCTCGAGAGTCTTACTCGAAAATCCCATGAAAAGGGCAAATCAACTTAAAAAGATAGCTGCAAAGCACTATGACCTGTGCAACTAATGAAACTGAAGATGCTCGCATTCAGTGCAAATAAAGCACAATTAAGTTGCTCATTTCATCTTCTCCCAAGAACTTCACGCAGAAAAATGTATCTAATTTGAAACACAATCACAATTTTTCAGGCTACTAAAGCTAACATATCTTTCCCTTTTACCAGCACTAGGGCATACGCGTGTCTACACACTAAACAAATCAAAATAAAGACAAACAGGTAAACCCACCTTGTCCAACCAGGAAACAAGTGGAAAATTCGGGTAAACTTTGTAGCAAATCTTAAAATAAAAGGCTATAAGAGTAGGCATGGTCCACACACTGTGCTGGATGTAGTTGAACAACGTATGTTCACAGTACATGCTGCAAGTGTCACTGAATAGCATTATAAATGAACATATAAACTAGCAGTGAACACAGAAGCAAAAAGTCATGAGCATTTGTATACACAATCAGTGAACAATGTTTTTGACACAGTTGACAAATATCTTGAGTATATCATATACATGTATAACACATTATATTTTTTAGAGACACGTGTGTATATATATATATAATGCACTTATTATGGCAGAAATGTATAAAACCTATTTGTGGTCCTCTGCTATTAAACAAAAGTTATAATGTCTTTAATACACAGAATAAACCCCTGATCAAGACCAGAAACGCAAGAGAAACAATGTACTATGACTATAAATGCCAAAAAAAAAAATAAATAAAACTTTATTTCAGTTTTATTGTCTAAGTATAGAAGTACAGTACAATCCATCTTGTGAAACGATGGCCACCATGACATCTGGTAAAAATCAGTGCTGAGTATTAAATGCACAAATAACATTTCAATAACATCCTTTTCCATGCCTATACAATTAAAACATTTCTGTAGGGGATGGGGTGAGGGTGTGGGTGGGAGGAGTGATCTGACCTCCTGCACAAAAGAGTTCTGGCCATTTTATCAAGAGACCACAGGCAGCAACAATGTGTGGCAGTGTTCAGGTAGCATTTGCCAGTTGTGTAGTTCATGCAAGTTGAAACATGCACATGAAATAAAGATTACTAGGTCAACGTGACACATGCTGAGCTACAACAACCTTGTCATGCATAAGAACCAGAAATATTCTCCTAATCTCTCATTAGATGTAGCCCCCACCTCAACAAAAGATACATGTGCTGGAGTTAATTTTAAACATATTATATTTATTAAAAGAACCTTAGCGCCTTTTTTGTTTTAACGGATAAATATTGCAAAAGTTAGAGTGTCTTAAATTGCAGCAAAGCATGCGTGCTCTGTGCAAGTTCGTAAATCCTGTTATCTGATAGTTACTTTTAAATGCTGGGTTTTGTAGTTGTGTCTAAGGTTTTTCATTCTTTAGACAGCTAAAATCCTGGTTTATGTCAAGGTCATACTGACAGGCTTTACACCACAACCCAGTCAGAACCACCCTTGCCCATCAGAACACAATAGGCGCCCCATCACACAAGGCTGAGAGTTACTGACACAAAAAACACCTGACACAACTCACTAAATACCTGCGATGTCTACTCTGATGAGTTCTGTAGGTGCATCACCACATATTACAGTGAAAAATGTTGGCTGGTGTATCGGCACAAGTTCTTTCCCTGAGCTGGCAATTCTTACAGACTGTGGATCAATTATTTTAACTTTCCATGGGCTACCTGAGTTTTGGACAAAGAAAGGACAATCAGCATTAAAAGGTCTTTTACATGCACAACATTACAATCACACATCTTCAAACCAAAACTTTCTTTACAAGGACTACAATGTCTCTAGCAAAGACTACAAATTCAACAACAACTGAATGTTTAATTCCAATACCTGAAGCCCAACTCTACTTTAGTACTCCCCAAATAACAAGTCTGCATTTAGTATGCTGTTCCCAACATCTCTCTGAAGAACTTACATTGCTGTGATCCCCTTTTTACACTCCACAGAGCTGTTCTACTTCGAATTTTAGTGTGGGAATGGCATCACCTGACTGAAGTCTTAAGCGGACAGCCGTAATTAAACTTACCGTCCACAGGTTTGTCATTAAATGTCATGTCCACCACATGTAGTTTACTACCCTCAGGTACAAAGGATGCCAAGAATCGATGGTTGCCAAGATTTTCGACACTGCATGCTACCCGACCTTCATTGACCTTTATTTCTATATTTCCTGATCCTGCCTGAGAGGCATCAACTGCAAGTAGGTCAAATAGCAAGAACAGGATGTTACAGTGTAATAACATTATAACATGATAATAAATACACATTTATGCACCTAATGTCAAAAAGCTCTGGTCTTCATGTCATCATAACATATATGTAAGCGCTATAACTAATTAACTCGCTAACCATCTGATGCAGTACATACAGAAAACAGATGATCCATGAACTTCTTTAATCACATCACATTGCTTAAAGCCAAGAAATGCTCTTTCAACGCTGGAAAAAGTTACTAATATTGTCTGATTCTCTCTTGCGGTGCAAGAAAATTCATACGTGAGAGACCCCAGAAGGCATTTTATTGCATGATTTCGGCAATTTTCTCTCCACTTATGCAGAAAGAACATTTTTTGCCCATTAGCAATGCAGATCAGATAAGCACTTTCCCTCCCTCTTTCAAAAAGGGGAGGATGAATAAAAAAATCCACTCATCCTTTAGATAAGCAACAGACAGATGTGAACTCAAAAAAAAAATCCAATAGATATATCAAGTATGCAAGTTATTCATATCAGGTAGATCTGTAAATCTCTTTCTCTAAATGTAAGAATTTTGCCTCTCAAACAAGTCAATACCATGAACCAACATTATAAGCGTTCCCAATCTCTGGACTAAATCAGTCTCTAGCTTAGCCACTACATGTTCTTACATAATTCCCATTTCACAATCTCTTATTATCATAACCAAATGATTAATAAAATCTTCAGTGAAATAAACAATGGTCACATGCCACTCACTGTTGAATATGATAGGATTTCCTGGCAGACCAAACTCTGGCATGTTGCTAACCTGCAGTTTTCCCATGTCATATGCTTTGCATGTAAATGGTGATCCTTTCACCAACTGGCCATAGAAAAACACATTAATTTTGTAGTCTCCTGCAATCAGTAAAGGAAAGGACTAAATAAACTTGTTGATTTTCTTGGACATTCGTGGACTTAAATTTTGCAATAAGAAAGACATAAAGTCATGTGCTTTTAAAAGCGAAGACATTTTTTAAGCTTTACATGTAATATATGGCACACAAAAATAAAGGAGTCAAAAAAAAATTGCAGAATCATTAGAAAACACAGAAAACTGTAGAAATGAAGAAAACTACAACTTTTTTTTTTTTTTTACTCTGGTCAGAGACGTACGGTCACTAGCACCTGTTTGCTCCTCTGGATTGTGTACAGCAAACACACGTGCACAAGGTCACACGTGTACATCCATGCAAGGGTTCCTCACAATACTTTTTTTTTAATGTAAAGGGTACTCTTCCATCAAGTTGAAATGCTACAATGCTTTCACACTTTTAGAACTGTCGTAATTGTTGTGGATGGATAGAGGCACCTTGTCCAAAGCTGATTAAATGTGAAAACAGGATCAATGTGTCAAACAAGTGCAGGTGGGTGGGTTGGTTGGTTGTTGCTTAACGTCCTGCTGCAAACTATATAGGTGCATATCAGGTTGGTGGACAGGGTGTGTGTGTGTCCTATAACTAAGCTATGCACTGAAAGAACCACCAGACTGATATCTGCAGTAAGATGGTCAGTGTGAACAGGCAGTTTAATGTGCATGAACATAGCACATTATGAGGAACCCTGCATGTAACAGATATGTATGTACAATGAGACAACCACATGAATAGTCGATACATGTGTCATAAGAGGAATGCCAGATGCCACAAGAAATCACAATGCATATGTTGTCACTTACCTGCTGTACGAGGTATATACTCCACTTCAAATATTTGCGAGTCTTTCTGCCGAATTTTGCTTGCAACCTTTTCCCCACCAGGGCCTAAAATATTAAATATTCTTTCCACAGTTGACTGGTAAGTTGCACACAAACACTTCTGACATAAAATTTCAAAAAATGTGAATGTTATGAAAATGAAAAAGCACATATGTAAGCAGGGAAGGTGGTGGTGGGAGGGGGGAGGTAGGGGGCGCCTCAAATTTAGGCTAGGACTGTGATGTAAATTACATCATGTTTAGAAGATATTTGTAAAAAGGCTGAATGTTGACGAAAAAATGTGATTTACTGGCTTTTCTCAACTTTTATATCAACCAGATAAACAAAGCAATCAAAAAGACGTAACACTTTCTGAACGGAATGTGTTATGCTGAGATGGACCTGGGTGGGGGAAGGGGAGGAGGAAGTATTTGGGTCAGTTTTACAACACTGCTGCCACCATTCAAGCTACTTTAAAAACTGATTTTTTTGGTTCCAATTTTCTAAAGTGGTAAAATTTTTGGAAAATAATGACTTTCCCTTTTCCAAAGAGCGTTAACAATTGGCAGAAATGCTGGAAAATTTTCTACTATAGGTATTTTAATTTTATGCAAAAGCAGTTAAAAAAACTGAAGTAGAAGCAATTTATACTGGGTGGGGGTAGTAAACTGTTTAAAATAAATGTAACAAAACATCTGAAAATTTAGTAACTGCACATTAAGCATACACTGTTTTTAAATAGTTTATTCAGCGTTACGAAGTAAGGTTAAAAGAATGTGCTGTTTAAGTACTAAGCAATCAATGGTTAATGTATAATTGTTGGTATAATTAATTATTTAATGCAAGTCATAGCTTTCAGATGAATAACATGTCGATCTATCAGCCTAAAACTGCCCATCTTTATAACTAAAAAAGAGGCGTGGCAAATGGGGTTCAATGATCATTTTATTTTGATCCTATCTGGCAAATGTACGAAAGTGCAATTAAAGATAATTTAAAATAAGTACATATCCTTATAGGAAAACACAGACATGACGGAATCATTAATGTGAGTTAATTTAGGAAAAGGATTTAGAGATACACCAGAAATGAAATCAGCATGCAGGAAATTTACAACTGTGGGTGAAGGAATCTCAGTTATACCATTTTCAGATCTACAAACTAGCAAAGGGAAGGGAAAGGGGGGGCGTGTCATGTAGAAATCATTATTTTATAAGCACAATTTGAATGCAATCTTTTATTATTAAAGACAACAAATTTCCAGATTTGAAAATTACATTTTTTTTCAAACAGATGATCAATGTACACTGAAGCAAGATCTCTGAAGCAGTGTGAAATATTTAGTTCTGTCTGATGGGACATTTTCTCTCAGGTGCTTTATACTTTATAAAGCACCTCCAGGTGAGAACCTGAAGGACAAATGCATGTCAGTACCTGTCAAACTGAGGAGTTAGTGCACGTGTACGTGTGACTCAGCAGGTTTCCACAACTGGTCAAATGAATGTAAACATGTGGTCAGGGTACACTTTCAATTGTAATACTTCCACTGGAAAACCAGGGTGCCACAAGTCTTTCTTGAAAGGTATAAAAGGTTACAAGCTAGTGAAATCAAAACTGGTGAATGAAAAAAGTCTTGACGTTGAGCATGCATTCAGCTTGTGATGGCTATATATGTATTTCACAGTGATCTCACCACAGCCACAGTGAGAGAAACAAAGTCATCAATTAATGTGCTTCAATCCGATAATGAGAACAGCCGTGATAAGAGCTTTGTGCAGTTATTGCTCTACATTCATCCAAGACTTTTCATCAAATTACACAGAACAGATAAATCAGCATGCACGATGCTGAATAATTAAGACTGTTATATGTCACTGCTAAGGCACAGGCAGAAAAGCTTCTGGATTGTCCACAGTGGTGTTAAACTTAGTCATTAATTTTCAATGTCTGGGCCACAACAGTTTATACTGGGTGTAGAAAAACTGGATGTATCTCTTGGGTGTGCTATCCCTGAACTATCAAGAACATAGGTTTTTCAATTGTCTGATCTACGAGGGTGAAACTCGGAAAACCAAATCTTATGTTGGTTAATGCTGTAATGCATTCATCATGGGCAACAGAGATCTTGCTTACACAACCAAAATCAGCCTCCTTTAACATCTTGTCCTAGAATGTCCATAATTAAAGAAGTTTATATCTTTTGGTTCAATTTTATCCACTCCCCGCCCATCAAGGACTGTTGGGGTCAATCTCTGATACTGACTAGATGGCAGCAGCTAATTTCCCTGTATAGCTCTGGGATGACCCCAGCATTTTTACTGTTTATCAGATTGCCAGCAGACAGCGATTTTGTTTAAAGTGCATGCTACATACACAAAATATAAGTACTTGCACTTCTGAGAGGCCAATTAATTCTTTAAGAAAATGCCAGTTGCTGAAGCCAATGTTTACATACTATTCAAGTCAGTAGTCACTCAGTAATATGTTCAATGAAAATTTGTCTTTCTCTAAAAGATATAAACTTCTTTACTTGTGGAAATCTCTTCCCTCTTAAGTAGATTTCTGCAGGGTGCAGCATGACATTTTTTGTGTGTTTGTTTTCAAATCCAGAAAAACCCAACCAAAAGGTATCCCTTTACCATATAAGTAACTTACCTCTGACCAAATGAAAGTTGAAAAGGTCAAGGCCAATAGGTGAGTCAAAATGCTAGAGATATGGGTAGGACAAAGTTTCCGCATGCCATCAATGCATCACTCAAATCAACCAGCAAGGTCGTACACAAGCAGAAAATTGGGAAGAAAAAGTTCCTTATTTCTCAAGTCCCTGCTACTCAGATTAGGGTAAATCACAACAAAATTCACATGCTTGGAAAGAATACCAACAGTTGTAAAGTAATGGTAATGCAAGGTAACACAAGGAGAACCTGCTGGAAAAAATCTACTCCCAACAAACACCAACAATCCCTGGACAAGTGTAATATATATTTTCAGATACTTGTCCCATTTCATGCCAACAATGCATTTTTATATCGCATTCGCCATTTCATCTACATTCCATGCAAAATCTGGCCATCGAGATTCAGCAAGTTTTGTCTGCACATGCATTTTTGTTTTTGATCCCACAGTATTTAAGAGAGGTATCTAGTTATCTGCACTTTTCATCCAGTCATCTGCACTTTATTTTAGGAAACAAAATGGGTCACTGCTGAGAATACTTTCCTGAGACAAATTCAACATTTCTACCACATTTACAATGTACATTCTGGTACAAGGACAAATACAGCAGTGTAGCAAAAATTCTTCTCCACTTAAAGTGCCCTTCAAACATGAGCAGCAGATGATAACGATTTCCTGTAACTGGGTTTCAAGGCTCACAATATCATTCATTTTGGGAAAGAGCAAACTGTTGGAATATTTGGACCTTTTTTTAAAAAAAACAAAGATAATTTTACTTATGCACAAATTCATGCATTCATGCACAAATGCGAACACCTGAACCAATCATAATAACAGCAAACAACAACTTTACGTGAAAGCAACCTACAAAAGGTTCCCTGCACTCTCCTTTCATTCTGAAAGGAAGAAGTTTGAAATGGTGTGAATTACCTTTCCTTTGCCATCCCCCAAAATACACACTCTTACGGCTATTGATAGTAAGAACACGACCGTCATGTGATGATCAAAGAATGAGGAAACATTGAGAGATGGAGTGGCAAAAAGGTTGTAAATTTTACCAGTGATGAACAAAGTATTACCACAAGACTGCATGCCTCCCTGATATTTTGAAGCACAGACCATGAGGTACCATGTTCCAAAAAACATCCATTTCATACTGTAAGAAAGAGTAACACTGAAGCAACGCCTGACAAAAAAAAAAAAAAAAAAGAAAAGAAAAGAAAGGATCATCATAATTTTTAGAAGTAAAATTTCAAAAAAACATGCATGGTCTCCAGACAGGAAAGTCACTTCTTCAGATGAAATTGCAGGTTTTTTTTTTTAAATTGGTACCTGTGATACAAAGACTACGAGTAAATTAGGATCATTTCAAAGGGTAGTATAGCACTTTGGAAGCAGAATAGGGGTGGGTGGGCGACTGTTCTGAAGATGCAAACAGCAACAAATTTCATACCAAACTGGCACTCTTTGACATCTGGTGATGAAACGAGCGAAAAATGGTAAATGCAATTTTCTGCATGAAAAGGGACCGACAGTGAAGGCCGTAACCATATAATGGTAATAAACTACTTACAAAGAAACATCACCTACGTACTACCAAAAGTTGGGCAAAGCTTAATTTGAGCTTAGCAGCTTGAAGCTTGTGTGAGTGTTAGAGGCTCATAAGCAAACAGTTAGTAGCAAAAGTAATCAAAAACAGAATTCACTACTCATACAAGCTGTAATAAATATTCATATTCACTTGAAGGCAACCAATAGTTTGAACAACATCAATTAACTAAAAAAACAAGTGAAAATGACAATGTACAACGACACTTAAGATTTTCTGAGAATTAATTCTGTTAAGCTGATGTAAATAGATATTTAAAAAAGGGAAATACATATACTTACCAGCTCTCCTTCCATTAAGAACATTTTTCATAATTAATCAGTGACAACATTGCATCCAATCATGTAATGGAAAGCCTTACCTAGCCTTCCAAATACACAGAAAAAAAAACACAATTTTTTGTAACAAGCGGAACAGAAAGTACGATAATTTTAACACAATAGATTTCATATCACCTTTACATGGCACAATTTTGTAGGAAGCACCACATGCAAAATGCTACCTTTCCACAGATGGCAACTCACCAACAATGTCTACATCCACGCTTCCACTTCCTGCACCCTTGGTGTGAACAGTGAACGTGGCTGGTCGTTCCACTGGCACGAGACTCAATCCTTCTCCACTGAGAGTCACTAAGCTGGAGTCAACAATCTCAAGTGTGTACGGAGAACCTGAACAACAATTACGACCCGCAGAAGTCACTCAGAAAACCTACTGATGGGAAGCTGCAAAGGGAAGCTGCCCCGGAGCTAGAAGGGCAGCAATGACTCAAGACCACCTGGTGAATGTTGACGTTTTCCAGGATGGAAATGTTATCTTTAAGAAATGCTTTGAAAGCACCAGAAATGCTCATTTTCAAAATTCTTAGGAATCTGAATGTTTCACATACCTCTGATGTTGCACATACTACACAATTTAAGAATCTATACACTCCCACAATTGCCGTATAAAGGTATTGACAAGGCTTTATTTACTAAATTTGTAAAAACACAACTAAAGATCCGAGGCCTGGGGATAAAAGTGAAATTTATCAACACAAAATGCCGGTTCCCTAATATAGATTGCCACCAGCAGACAGACTGTTAACGAGATACCATGTAAATACTGTATTGACATGTATGGAGATACCACGTAAATACTGTATTGACATGGAGATACCACGTAAATACTGTATTGACATGTATGGAGATACCACGTAAATACTGTATTGACATGTATGGAGATACCACGTAAATACTGTATTGACATGTATGGAGATACCACGTAAATACTGTATTGTCAGAATCAACTCAAATTGTCTCACATGCACACTCACAACCATGCACCCACACACGTGTTGCACTGCAAAATGTGTAACCCACCTTTGACCTCTACATCATTCATGAAGACATTGACTTTGTACTGCCCAGCTCCCTGGGGAGTGAAGTCGACCTTGTACTCCCCAGATCGCTCCTCATGGATGTGGGAGGGAATAACTACACCTGCATGCATCACCTGGACCCTTAGCTTGCCGTCACCTGCCTGAGTGGCATCAGCTGAGAGAAAGCCATCATTACATTGTTACATCTTATATATATATATTACATCACTACATTGTAATATTACATTGTTACATCTTATATATATATTCATTACATCACTACATTGTAATATTACATTGTTACATCTTATATATATTCATTACATCACCACATTGTAATATTACATTGTTAAATCTTATATATACACATTACAACACTACATTGTAATATTACATTGCTACATTTATTACCTCTATCAATAAATGGGGAAAACACTACAATTTGCATGTTCCCTTGTGCTCTTTCTGCCACTAGTTCTGAGCAAAATATCCCACCTCCAGATAGCAATGTCCCATGACATTTGAAAGATACACACACCTTAGAATCTTCCCCAGTATCAAAAAAAACAGAACATAAAGAGAAACAGCCTCAACACCAACTCATCTTGTTTACATCTCTCTGACACATACTGCTTGTGACAAAAACCTCCATATCGTCTGCACAATTTCGAGTCCATGCATCAAAAGGTAAAACATACAGAGAGTCTCAACACCAACTTATCTTGCTTACATCACTTTTGTGCATACTGCATGTGATAAGAAGTGTGATAAGAAAAGCTGTATTTACACGTGCAAACTCACCATTGAATGTGAGAGCTCTGCCGACTGCTCCACCCTCCAGTCCATACACCTTCACTTGTGATGGATCGAATACATTCACAGTGAATGGACTTCCTTTTATCGGCTCTCCATCATATTTCACATTGATTTTCCAAAGGCCTGAAACAAGGTCAGACAAACACGTAGAAAGGACTCAAATTCACTGTACATTGCTCTTCACCCTAATTTCAAAACAAGAAAGGTTGCTGTTGCATCTGAATATGCAATGTGCAAAGTTGTCTTTAAGATCTGCTGGCCAGTAAGAACAGGAAAAAGCCTCTGATTTGTCGCCAAGTTTACAGCTCAAATGTCCACTCTTTATACGTTTAACATGTATGCACCGATGTGTATGAAAGGTTAAGAAGGAACGACACGTACACAGGAAAACAGCAAGAAATATACACCTTGTCCTATAAATCTGAAAAAAAAATCCGCCTGAAATAGTTGGCATCAAACACATCAAACTGACTTCTATATATACCCACCAACTTCACTGGGAGTGAAATCTGTGATATACACTCCCTGACGGTACTGTGCTGATAAGTTCTTTCTATGACCACTGGGACTGATTGCCTCAAATTGAACATCCCCTTTGCCAGCGGCTGATGTATCCACCTACAAACATATAAAAATCAATCAATCGACCAATGTCAACCAATCCATGGATCAATCTATTAAGCCATTTTCTATTGATCAACTGATTGAAAAGGTGTCACCGAAAAAGGTGCATTTAATATTGTTCTTGCTTTCTTAGAGTTAATGAAAAAGCATTTCAATGATCTTATTTTTAGATTTAAAAATTCGCAGAAAATGCAATACCTTTAATTCCGTACTCATGCCAAAGGCACAACGATCTGGTGGGTGGCAAGTAACTCGCGAGCGATCTGCCGTGACTTGAAAGTTGACGGGGCATCCCGAGATTGAGTCTCCATTGCAGATGATATCCAGCTAACGACCCCAAATTCATTATTTCTTAAGCATATGTGACATCCAGTGAGCGAAAATACCATTTAGAAATGTTCAAACATAATTAAATGTCATTTATACTCAAGCATGCACCTCAGATCACTCAGAAGAAAACATGATACATAGAATTACGCAAACAAAAAGACTTGAGGGTAAAAATGATGGCTCATCTCCAGCCAGCCAGGTCATGACGACCTTATTTTGCCTCATGTCGTCACATCTACTCATTTAGAGTGAATGTACTTGGGGTTCACAAAGTGAATTTCAAGTCTAAAGTTTTCTGGAACACCTACAAGTAAAGTATTCTTCAAGGAGTCACAAATCCATGTCACACTATTATAAAAAAGAAAAATATTCTTTTGCAATTTATAATCTTTTGCTTTTTTTGCAATGTAGAAACCGTACATTCTTTTCCCCTGACCTTGTGGGAACCTGTTTCTACTGGAGTGAACGTGCCGTGGCCAGTTTTTCCTGTCCAGGTTATTTTTACTGGTGGACTTGAGTTTGGTCCTTTCAAGACACCCCGAACGTCATCGGCAGAACCTTCCTCCAAATGAACTTGGAAAGATTTCTGAGAAAGAAATATTAGTTTAGATAATACTGCTGATATGATAAAATACAAGAATATCAGGGAACACAAAAAGTACACATTCACCAAACCACTCACCATGCAAAGCGATGTCAGGGACAGTAACAGGGTGATAAATTTAGACCACTACCCAACATGTCTTAAAATGCTGGGCACTCTCTTTAAAATAAAATCATAAACTCCCATGTCCAACTTACAGAGACCTAAAACATTTTAAAATTCATTTACCTCCTGTCCTACATGTGCATTTTCCAGGTTTCCACTAAAGGTAGCTGCCACAAGGCTTATTTTGACAGGCCTGAATTTTGTGTAGTGAGCTGCATATGCCATAATACCCAGATGTTCGACATCAGTATCAGCCATTTCCTGCGCGTTGACTATTGGCTCGATGCCCAACCGCCTGCCACCATCAAGCCCTATATAGACAACGATAAGTAATTAATAAGTAGAAATAGAAAGTGATATTTGTACCACTTAATATTTACACATCAGTGTGTTTTCCAAAAAGGCAAAAGAAAAGATCAACAAAAACAGAAATTTTACTTTAAATCTGTGTGAAAGATATAAGATCTAATTCTAAGATATAAGATATAAAACTTACATCTACTTTAAATCTATGTGAAATATAAAGAAGACGTATACATTAATACAGTTTGTATACAGTCCCTGCACTCTGTCAGTCACTGCCAGATTAGTACTGTCATTGGGGATCTAAATAAAGAGGCGATCTCAGATAAAATTAATTGGAACCAAATCCTGAAATCCTTGGTGCAAACTGTCACCCACAATCCTTCAAAGCTTTATTCATATCCACATAAATCATTTTCTGCTCTGTTTTAAAACAGATTCTTTCTGGCCTCATCTTCAAGAGATTTTATGGTCTTGAAATGCGAACCTCTCTGTATATTTTCCACGCTGTTGTTGCTGAAGTGAGGCCAGCCAGGAACATCTCCACCAACTGACTTGACCAGGCTGCACAGCAATCTTCCATCGTTCCAGTCAGTCTAACAAAAAAGTATTTTCCAACAATGTTCTACAATCAAACTTCACTTTAACATTATATTAATGCATATACATGTAGAGAGAGAAAGAGAGACACACACACACATATAGTATATATATATATAAAAAATCAGCTCAAATTGTGCTCAGCTAAAATGTTTTTTCCCAAACATGACAGACAGAAATACTACACACAGTGTGTTGACATTTTATGCCTCTGTAACAACTATGCCGGCAAAGCTTGTCAACAAGTTTCATATTCACAGGAAGTGTGCGTCAGAGAGAAGATCTGAAGTGTTGACCCCAGATTCTCATATGTCTTGTGACAGAAAACCTCGAGGACATTAAACTATTGCAAGTCTGCAAACCTTGCTGGCGTTACAGGGGACAAAAGAAATAACTTTTGAAAAGAAAGATTTCTGATTTTGACAGCTTACTGGGAACAAACACCTAAAGCTTACCCC
>SMGT01003190.1:76101-86309 GCA_004794575.1 Lanistes nyassanus
CCCCCCCCCCCCCACACACACACACACTAAACAATGGACTCATTTAGCAGTAGTAAGACTGATTCTTGTAACTTACTGTGAAATTATCTATGGTGCCCTGTTGCAGGATCTTCCGGATCTCTCTGCGTGTGGCAAAGTAGCCAGGTGAATCCGGCATCATGTAGTACGACAGGTATGTCATGCCTGACAGCTCGTCCAGATGGGGGGAGGCAAAATCCTCGGGCCGAACCAACATCGGGATATTTAGGGATTCCTTGGCAATGTGCATCGCACTTCTACAGTTGTCCAGTCTGAGGAAGAAAACGAGTTCATTATCCCCCACGATTTGTCATCCAAGAAACCAGCCATCCTACCACATCTTTGATTTTGGCTTGCTGAATATTTTAAAAACTGATTTCAGCTGCTGTGATAACAATACTTTTGTGTAATTTTTGTTTGAATAATCATTACATGCGTAAGAGTTCTGCAGGTCTCCTACTGAGTAGATTTATCAACGAAGGCAAAGTTATGAAAAGCCATTGCTATGTATCTTAAGGAAACAAAGTAGTGAAGTAGAGCCTATACAGCTTCAAAACAGTCTTTATGCAACCGATCAATCTTTACAGTCTTTTATTCTCCCCCACACTAATACACCAACACGCACAACTTCTATTTCTGAGCTGCCTGTCTTGCCTTTGAGATGATTTATTTACCTCCAATAGCTGCCTTTACCGTCTGTAGCAGTCTGACATATTGATCATCACCTCTCTAACCCATTTCAGTGTTTCAGGTACTAGCAAGTTTCTGGCCACTCTAATCAATAATGGATGCAATCCCCTTAGCTTCTTGCTACACTCTTACTCTAACAAAAACCAAGTTTGTTTCTTAATCTACAATGAAAAGCTGATCAAGTGCTTTACATAAATGGCCATTTGCCATAAAAGCATGTAGGTTATTAGGTCAAACTATGGTCTTGAATTGCCTGTCCGCACTGACCATCTTACTGCAGCCATCAGTCTGGTGGTTCTTTCAGTGCAAAGTTTAGTAACAGGACCCCATCCCCCATAGTGCGAAATCACTGCGAGGTGGTAGCACTGTCCCTCTAAATCACCCCCACCACAACCATGAAGGAACGTTTACAATATTCCTGCATATAAAGACATGGTGCCAGCAAAATGTGCATGTGAAAAATACCTAAGCAAATCGCATTACTCGATCACTGCCTATAAGTTACATTGTATCACAATAACAATATTGGTCAGATAAGAGACTTTTTTTTGGAAAGAATCTTCCAGCTAAATAACTTTGGGTTGGGTGTGGTTTATTGGGTGTTTTTCTGTCTCCCAGATCGGATAGGCATTTGAAGTTGAAGGTGAAAGTGCGTCCTGCGCACCCTTAACCATCCTCGAGCTGCAGAAGAAAACAGCCATGAAAAGCGAGCAGAATACGATGTTGATTTAGAAAGTGGCTCCACTCCCACGCCTGCTGACTCAGGCTGGCAGGCTGGGCGTCCTTCTATGGCGTCTACCCCGTGCAGGGCAACAACACAGCAGTCTTCAACAATAACTCCCCGGCTTTTTAACACCTCACCGAACTCGATCCGTACTCAGTACGGTACTGTACAGTGTTCCGGTTGAAAACGTGCGCACGCACTGTGGGGGGCAAGAGCTTGTGGAGACACCGTCCGCCAGTATGTGTGCTGGGCACCAGGGGTGTAGGCCAGCTTGACAGAAAGTTGAAATGAGACACCAGGCTGGGGGAGGGGGAGGGGGTAAGGGAGAGACTGATTCACCACAGAGAACAGGCACCGATCGAGAAGCTTGGGGAAGGGGAGGGGGAGAGAAATCAGTTCAGTCGATCCCTTTTTCCATACAGGCATAGCTGCTGGCCCCACAATTATTATCGCAAGTACGGTTTTTGCTCACTAGGATCGAGATCTTAAAGACATTCCTCCCCCATGTCTTTTCTTGCCTGCATAATGGGAGAGGTCTTCTAACGTTTTTTTTAAAAAAAATTTTGTTTACATCTGGTGAGGTATGTTTTATTTCTCCTAGTCTGTCTAATTATAAGCTGCTTAATTAATACTTTTAAATTCCTGTCCTCGGAAGTGTGCATGAAATGTGTTCTCGCGCGTTAAAATCTACATTTATTTTTTTTTTTTTGCTTTAAAGCTCATAATGCCTGAAATCGTCCATGTACCATTCAACCCTGATAGGGTCTCTGGAAAATTGCTTGCATTCTCGGAAAAAAGAGACAAGGGGGGGGGGGGGCTGGTGTGGCGGGAGAAAAAAATCCTGTTGTCACACATCCATTGCGACGGACCTGGAGAGCTCCCAGTCAGCGTGACCTGTGACCTGTATCCGCTATCTCATGCTGCCAAGGGGCTTTTGAGTACGTCATCCTATCTCTTCCGCTGCAGCCCAAATCAATCGATCGATCGATCAATGTTAAATGGAAAATTTACGCGTCACTATAGTTTTAATAAAAAAACCAACAAGCAAAAACCGCTCTTATACACACACGCTCTCGATCTCTTCTGTGTGTGTGTGTAAGAGAGAGAGAGAGGATACAATAATAGATCGAATCTACCCGCCAGCCTTTGGAACACACAGTGCCTGAAAATGACCGCCTACACAAACAGGAAAAACAAGTTTATTACGCACTCAGCGTGTATGCATTTAATCTGTCGACAACGTGACAACTCAGATTTTCTTTTTAAACGCCCCCCCCCACCAACAAAAAACCCCCAAACAAAACAGAGTGAAAGTGGAAGTGAAAGTGATGCGCGCTGTCCCAGTCAACACCTTTGCACTACTGAGGACACGAAATGACAGTCCCCCATCTCTCAAAATGGTTCTTCTGTCCACCTGTTCTTTCATTAAGCGCATCTCTCGGCCCCACACTTTCAAGTCGACCTGTCCATTTTTCAAACAAGCCGTTGCTGGGGTATTTAATCTACGGACAGGCGATCGCGTTGCACAAATATGTTTCACCTTTCGCTCCGACAGACAAAAATTTAGCTACTGCAGCATCCCTTTATTAATTAAAAAGCGCTTCAACTTTCTGTTGTGAAACTCCGCACAGTTGCGCGAGCTCTGCGCGCGCAATTACTGCATCTGACAGCGTGTGAAAATCAAAGCTCTATAACCACATCTCATCAGCCATTGTTTTAGCGGCTTTTTTGCTGACTACCTCTTGCCATGAAGTGCCTAGGCACACAAGAACTGCTGGCTGCGAATGAGATTAAGTTGTTTGAAGACCACGGAGGCCAAAATGGCTGCACGGGACGGCGGGACGCTGCGGCTCGTCTGCCAGTGTGCCCCGCGCACACAGCTCACCGCCAGCAAACACGCGCATAATGGAACAGTGTACAACGCGGCCCGAGCGTCCCAGGTAGCAAAACTGTAGCAAATTCACGGCAGGTCTGCGGAAGCCCGATGTAAACAGGTGAACATACCTGCGCGCCCACGCACGCACACGCATGCACAAAAGTGCGCACGCTCACGCGCACACATTCATGCGTACAAACGTACGTGCAGATGCACGCAAGATTAAAACGGTGGTTGAGCATAGCTTCATTACGCGAACATAAAAAAAGCTAAAATAAATTCATCTTACTTGTTGTTACGATTGAGCTTTCTCCAATCCGGCATTAGCCCTGGCTGGCAGTAGTCAATGAGGGCACTGGGGAAAAAACCTCAGAACATTTTCATAATGCAAGCATTTCGTCGAGTAATAAACATTATTAAAAGGCTACACACACAAAATGTACTTTAATTACTAAAACGTATAAGTACAGCACCTGCATGGGCGCCTCCCGCGACCGATTTCTCATCAAGTTATGCTGACAGGTGTTTTGTCGCGAATGAAACCTTATTATAACAACAACAACAACAACAACGATAAGAACAATCGTGTTAATGTGGCTGAACTGAATGGCCCGCAAACCAGTGCATTTGTCAGGGTACTGTGTACATGGAAAAATGCCTCACACAATCGCCTGCTAATTAAAAGGCGTGCAACAAAGTGAAATTTAAAAAATTTCAGACAGCAAACAAGTTGGAGGCATTCTTTGCCCCCCCCCCCTTCACCGTTCTACTAACATGTTTCTGTTGAATATCCGGGTAGATCCTACACTGAGGGAATTAAGCGTTGTTCTGCTAATGTTGCCGCTCAGCGACTCATCTACAAGCCTAAACAGTGCTGGTGCACGTGTAATCAAGAGTTTGCACTCGTCGACCCGTGCTGCCATTCCCCCCCCCCCCACCACCACCACCACCCAACCCTCTACACAACGTGATAGTGGTAGGAAGTACGTGATTTATCGCCTCCTCACACTTTCCACCAAGTCAGTTGAAGCTTGTTTATTGCTTAAGGGCTCCAGCCTACCGAAAAGCTCATATCAGGCCCACAAACATCATCAGTAATGGAAATCAACAAATCTGTAAATCGGCAGGACACCAGGCCAAGAGAACCTGAACCATGCAAGCAGAACATGTCTAGCATAGATACACAAATCATTACATACACCATATACAATAATATATGACCAGCTTGACAGCCCCCCAAATGTGAAACATGTTTACAAGGATATAAAGTTAGGTGGCGCTGGAGACGTTGAGTATTTGCTCGATTTGTCGAACTCCAGATTTTTTTTAAAAAGTAGAAAACAGAAAGATCGTTAGAGAAAAGGAACCAAATACATAAGCAATGGGTTGAATGGACCAGATACTAGTGCCATACGGCAGAAAAATCCACACCACCAACTCAGATTCGACTTCTAACCTCAAATACATGACTCATAAATGACGCCCATCAAGCTGAAAGAAAATTCAAGGGGGATAAAAAGCCCGGTGATTGGACCGGAAGAAGAGAAACAAACGAAAGGAAAGCCACATATCAGAGATTTTTTTTTAAAAAATGGATAGAAAAGTTTAACCAATGGATAGCTCTGCTGTTACAGTCACAGAAGAGGACATAAAGCAACCCCGGCTTCACTTGGGGTGGGGTGGGGTGGGGTGGGGGCTGAAAACGGTGACAAATTTCCCCCACACTGTCTTTAAAAAGTTGTTCGATCTCGATAAATATGGATCAAATCCATGCAATCAATAGTTTAAGACTTCCTACTTGCTGACCTGACAATGTGGGGGGTGGATGGGTTGGGTATTTGCCGCACGCAGCTTATCGGGTACGTCAGTCCTAACCCTGACCTTGACTGCAGGACTGGGGGTCCCTACATCTGAGGCACGAACTTTCACCTACATACCGGAATCGGAAATGGGAGGGGGTGGGCTCCAGAGTGGCTGAACATGATTAATGTGAATAGTGCAAGAGGGTGGAAAGAACCTGAACATTCGTCAAGATCTGGGGGAGGGGGTCATTGTGTTGGGTGGACCCGAGCAGGCCCACCTTCTCTTTTATCTTTAGCCGGGGTGGGTGCTGAAAAGAGAGTCAGGGTGGGCTCGGGAGGGGCTGAGGGGAGCGCTCTAGGAAAAGAACAGGCACTTAAGGTGTCTAAAATATATATATATATAAAAAAACCGGTTGGAAAGTTGTCAGTTCCCTATACCCGCTTTTTACCACTACCCCGTCCCCCTGCTAAATAGAAAATAAGCGCTGTTTAAAAGTAGTGGTCTAGGCACTAACGTTTAAAAAAAGTGCACATATATATATCGAGTACACACCTGGCGAGTAGAACCAGATGAAGTGTCCAAGTAGGAACCACACCCAGGTAAATAAAGTGTTATGTTGGCTCTACACGACTCCACTGTCAGATGAAAGCAGTCTTAAGAAACTTTATATATGGTTCATCCGTCCACAAGAAAATAAATTTTTAAAATTTGGATCGAATATTCCTCAAAGACCCGTGTTCACACAAAAAAGTCTCGGCAGGAGAAGTATTTTTGGACAGGAATTCTTCATCGAAGTGCGATTAAACAGTGTAATACACGCGGTTCGTTTGGTTCTTAAAGACTGCTTTCGTCCGACTTAGTCGAGCCGTGTACACCCGGCGTTAGCTGTACAGTGGAATGTCAGGTAGGCTGCGTGACAGGTGATTATGGTATCGCACACTAGCGTCAAGCGGAGAGGGTCAGGCGACACGACAAAACCCTCCGATCGAAATCAAAGATCGAAAGATCCACTGGGTTCTGTTGCGTCTCTGACAATCGTGACTTTTGACGCACAAAAGATCGATAGCGATTGAAAGAAATTATCGAACATCAATCGCGCACGTTCTCTCCGAGCCGTGTAAGTGAGAACGAGAGTGAGAGATAAATTCAACACCTGACGCAGCACAATGACGTCGGTAAGGCTAAGTGACATCCCGATGACGTCAGTTCGCTTACCTGAGAGCCACGCCGTCGTTCCAGTCGGAGGTGAAGTTGCCGATGTGGCACTCGGGAATGACGGCCTGCAGCCAGGCCAGCATCAGCTTTTTGGGCGGGATCTTGCTCTTCCCGATCTGGTAGCGCAGAATCAGGTGCCACACCAGGCCCAGGATCAGCTTCAGGTTGCCGTTGACAACGTCCTCACTTCCTGTTGGTCAAGCCACCACACGCATCAGCGTCCAGTCATCTGAACAAACCTGGCCCCGCGAACCCCGATCGCAGGAACTCGGCCTTCAGTTTAGGAACGGACCTGAGATCGTCCGATCCGAGTTCGCGATGACAGGTTCGTTCACGAACTACGGCCTTACCCCGGATAGTAAAGTTTATCCCCTCGTATCTATACTTTCTGTATGTGTGATTATAAACAATACTTGTGTTGTGTTTGAATTAGTAAATGTGTCTGGGAGCCCATACTTTTGTTGAACGAAATGTTTCTGGAAATAAGTGAGTTTCTGGGGCGTGTGATTTTGAAAAATCTTTCAGTCTAGTATTCAAAATATGGTTGATTTAGGGCTGCATCATCATCATCATCATCATCATCATCATCATCATCATCATCATCATCATCATCATCCCTGTCGTTGTCTTTCTCTTCTTGTTCATCATCATCCTTATACTCGCCCCAGTCTTCCTCGTCGCTTTCATGCAAAATGATTTTTCCTTCGCAATTTCTAGGCTGCTATCACCCCCTCCCAACTTCAATTGCAGCCTCTTTGTAAAAATGCGATAACCTACCACCTTCTTCGGCGACAATAGGGACATGTCTCCATGTCTCACAAGGTCATAACCTTAATGCACTCAACACGAACACACATTTTCAGAACACATTACATCTCTGGTCGTTTTCTTGTCTCCCAACACTTTTAGAACACATTAAGACCACTCCCCATGTAAAACAAGCACAAAAGCTGCAAATCGCTGCAGCTTAAACAAAGATCTTTAATGCAGCTATATCTCCACAGCTTACATATTGTTGAGTTTGAGAAAAAATGTATTCTCAGGTATTCAGTCAGCAGGTACGGTGCAGTTGACAGGACAGCTATGCTAGCAAGTGGGTCGACTCCCACCGAAAAAAAAAGACGTTACTACTTTATGAATGAAGCCAGTTCGACAGACTAGAAGCCGACGAGAAAGTGGATTACAACAGATAAGAGTTTTACTAATACACGCGCTGGCCAGTCTCCTTGCATGATCACTGATCTAACCAAAGTGTAGATATATGCACGCACGCAATCCCTCGCACGCACTCGCAGTCTCGCACGCGCTCGGGTAATGCTTTCACTCCTCGGTTAAATGACAGAGGCGAACCATTCATTTTTAATAACAGGACAGCCAACGAGTGATCTTCTACGAAGAGGTAGATCATCTTCTACAAAACAGCCAGCAAATTTCTGTTAACTCGGGTTGCCAGTGAATACCGTATGTTATAAAAGTCGAGACACAACTAACGTCCATCAATCGGCAAAAGTACGTAGTGGCCAATAAACCAGTCATCTTCATTTGAATAAGTCGACGTAACAATAAAGTTTCTGAACAGCAATCTCCAATATATAAAGACCACGCGATCATCCTCTATAAAGGCAACGCAACCCATAAAGCTGATTGAACGCAACAGTGATTTAAAGACTTAATGAGAGCGAGAGGAATAGAGAAAATCAATAAAGAAAATAGCAAAAACCTGTGACGGATGAGTAAGAAGAGAAACTGACAGAACGGCAACACGCACGCGGGCACACACACACACACAACTGTAGTGAGAAGGGAGCAGGGAGCAGATCGGGGAACGGAGTCTAAAAACGTTGACACACCTCCATCCGCCACCCGCCGTGCACACACTGCCAGGTAAAGATGAAAGTTCAAGCCTTGTTTGTTGCGAGCGCTAGTGCAAGTCGAATAGGTGTGCACATTATCGTCTCACGTGTGACGGACTTGTGCACGGCTTGTACATGTTCACTCATTCGGACACGCGCACGAGGTTTTCCTGGGCACACAACATGGTCGCTTGTCAACAAGTTTACAAGGGGACGCTGGGCGGGATGAGAAGACGGGTGAGGCAAATAATGATCAGTCTAAAAATCTTCTGCGGTTTCGTATTTCGCATGTGTGTGGATATGCTTGCATCTGGAACATTACCACTCCCTCGCCCCCATCCCCCCCCCAAAAAATCTATAACTGCACTCACTTGTCTCCTGAACAGCCGGGAAAAAATCCTACACTAGAAATTATTTTTTAAAAACCGGGATCTGCGCGATCCTGAACAGCCAATCGCAATGCGACAAACAAAATCTAAACTCTATAAAAATGTTGACCTCGCTGCATGACCAAGTCTAACCTGTACGCCTCATGAAGTGTTTTAAAATTCCCATGAAGTTCGATGAAGGCTGTTTTATCACGTGAGGTCAAACTTGACCATAGGTTCGTGTACGACTTTTAAGCACCCTTGTAAAACACCAACTTGTATGCGAGACGGAAGTGACGTCGTTTGAGGTGATAAAGTAAAATATGACGCAAACGTGTCGAGATTCAACAGCAATGAATTATAACGTTACAAATCTGACGAAAGTAGCTTTGCGTTTATTATAACGCTGTTGGATCACAGGTTTTCTGAAAGCGCTTTATATCTGTCTGGTTGTGCAAACCATAAATATAGCCATCTCTTTCTAGGCAAACCAAGAAAAGCAGATTTCTTAAGTGGTGATGGTGGTGATTTAGAAGGACAGTGCTTCCACCTCGCGGTGATTTTGCACTATGGGGGATGGGGTCTTATTACTAAGGTATGCACTGAAAGAACCACCAGACTGATAGCTGCAGTAAGATGGTCAGTACAGAGAGGCAGCTTAATGTGCGGGGAAATGGCCGAAGGGAGTCTGCACAATGTTTAACTCCAGGAAATAATCCTTGGCCACACCAGGATTCAAACCAGTAACCTTCCACCTGCTAGTCCACAGCTCTCCCAACTGCGCTATCCATGCCCCCATTCATTTCTCAGTCAATGCAGTTCTATTTTTCTATCTTCGACTTTCTTTGTCCCATTGATTGTGCAGGAAGCAGAGGTACGTGTAAGCTATTTTTTAAAAAAAAAAGTTCTGGCGGACTGTAATTGCAGGGTGTTGGGAGGGGATAGCCAAGCTACAATTACGAATTAGGCCCCATCAGCAATTCATACCATTTTTACTTAAAACAACAACAAAACTCCCCTCATATTTTCTAAGTCCGCGCTACATAATTCAATCGAATTCCCTTTGATCCTTAAATAATCAGGAAGGTAGTCCAAGCTATATAAAGTTTCGGCATTCCGTTCAAGTTGTTTCAAGCGCTCCTGTTGATTGCACAGGGAATATTTCTTCTGATACAGGTACAACCTATCAACTCAGGCACAACTTCATCTGTAAAAAGTGCAAAACTTTATGCCATTCCCCCCCAAAACACCTGCAACAAACCTGGCTAAGTAACCTGCGTGTGCAGGTGACGTCGAGATGTAACATATCAACTCAGACACTTCTTCTGCTATGTAGTGAAAAACTTACCACGACCCCCCCCCCAAAAAAAAACAAACAAACAAACAAACAAAACCCCCCACCTGCAGCAAACCTGGCTAAGTCACCTGCGCATACAGGTGACAGTCGCACGAACTAGGTACGTACGCCCAATCAAAACACGCCAGCTAAGCATCCGCCCTTCATTTTTTCCTACTCTCTCCTCAGGCATTTTCTGCGTGTCTTCGTGACCTCCTTAAGCAGAGAATTTTCTTGTCAGTCTGAGGTGGGAAAATATGGAGTGTGGCGGCCATCCGTGCTTTCTTACAGGCAGTTCACACATTCCCCGTCCCTTATGCTCAAG